>CAEGAF010038647.1:0-16225 GCA_903067075.1 Micropoecilia bifurca | reverse complement strand
GGATGGATGGATGGATGGATGGATGGATGGATGGATGGATGGATGGATGGATGGATGGATGGATGGATGGATGGAAGGATGGATGGATGGATGGCTGGATGGATGAGTTTAATATATCAAGATGCACCATTTTACATGTACAACTGGTGCTTTTGTCAACTTATCCTGTAAAAACTTTAGTCTCCAGTAAGGAGCTACAAAGTTCAGTTGATGTTTAGTTGACCTTATTTTTTGCAGTGTAAAAATATTTCCATGCGTAAAAAACAGGTAGTCAGTAAATATTGCATGACATTATAATATCTTTTAAAAATCCTTAAAATGTATCATTTCAGCAGGAATATTCTATAATTCTTTAAAAGAAAAGACACAAGATATCTTGATATTTTTAAAGTGATGATTTTATTGCCATATTTTTGCCTCACATTGTCAAACCGGGCCTGAATATCGTACCGACCCAGGCCCGGTGCAAATGCATCACCCTGAGCTGTTATATTTTACTTTTCCACATCCGTCTGAAGCTCCAGTTACTCACCTGGAAGCCGGACGGAGTTCCTGCGACCCGACTTCCTGGTCCAGATGGAGTGGAGGTAATCCCAACGTCCACGTTACATGCGGCGCCTCGTCTTCTCAGCACAGGAGCGCCGTTTATGCTCCGGATGTCCTGTCTGTGAATGATTTAGTCTCTTCTGATTAATGCTCGAAGGGGTCATTAAAAAGTGGACTACACCTTCGCGGAGATAAAGTTGACCTCATCTATTCCACAGTTGTGCTTATTAACGCAGCGGTGACATCAGGATTTATTTCCGTGGGTATTCCTGAACGGCTACGATATATTTACCCGCTAAAGCCAGCACGGTGCTTTGACATCAATCAAAGTTATCAGGCAAAAATCTTTACGTGGTCAGACCGAACCTTGAGGGATGAGTCCGTGTATTTATAATCCAACAAGAGCGCCTGCTTTATAAATAGAGATTTCCCCCCTATTTCAAAAGGAAGAGCTTCTTCTCACAGGGGTCAATCACCCTGACCTGGAGAGCCATTTTTAGCACGTCAGAGGAAACATGTTCCAGAGGTGTATATGTTAATGTGCTTTGTTCATGCTGAGGGTTTTAGAGTCTTCTCTTGGGTTAACCGGTGTCAATTCTTCCCATAATACATTTAAATATGTGTCTTTAGTTGGAATAAATCAGCAGACGGTCGTTTAACTGCCGAATTAGCTGGAAATTCAACATAAATTCCTGAGTAAATTTGTAGAAGACGTCCTGACGTGACTTGACTTCCCTAAATGGGCTTCTTCTCCCCCAGGCTGTGCGAGAGAATCTTCTGTAATTGGTGTGAATGTGTTTAAATTCAGTCTGCAGCTGAGTGGCAGGTTTATTCTCCCTGTTGTTACAGCTAATGGGCGCATAACGACGGGCTCAGGCCTCAATCCCCCCCGAGGCTTTAAGCAGAGAGGGGGGGGGGGTCACCTGCCACGGACAGACCCCCCACCTTTAGGCGTGATATTTTCCCCGTAACACTAAACTGATCTGGGCCGACTGACCTGGAAGGGAACGGGAAAAACTGACTGTTCAGATTGATTGTAATTTTATCATTCAAAAAATAACAATGTTATAATCATTTTATAATTTTTCAATGTATTTATTTTATTTTATAATTATAATTTTGTTGTTATGTTATTTTAAATTGTGTAATTTTAGTTTAATTTTATTTTCATTATTTTATTATTAGAATTTTTTAGCCTTTAAATTTTTGCAGGGTCTTCATTCAATTTCTTTACTTTTTCCATTTTTAACAGCCATAAAACTTAACGTATTGCGTTGGTATTTTATGGATTAATTCAACAAATAAACCTCCTCAGAAAGCATATTCTAATTTATTAAATATGACTGCATTCGACAAACAAAGGCGAAGTAAATTAACAATTGGGAACTGAAATGGAAAGTTTCCAACGTTTTAAAAATGTAACGTCTGAAAAGAATCGTGGCCGTTTGTAATCAGCTCCACTGAGCCGATGCTTTTTAAAAAGACGTGGGACAGAGATTAAGTTAGAGAACATCTTTGATCATCAGTTGTCAAGTTTCGCCACAGATTATCAGATGGATTTAGATCTGGACTTTGACTTGAATATGTTTTGAACTAAACCAGGGGTCTGTGGCGACTCTTTGGCGACTCCACTGTGGCTAATACAAAACCTAAACAAGAAACGCCTCTAATTATAAAGGCAATAAAAACAATGGCAGTTCTTCCACATGTGGCAGTTGACTGATTGACAATATGTCAGAGTTAGAATATAAATCCCGATGAGTCCCGTTTGTCAGATTAAAATTACCTTTTGGAAATGGCAACCGTTAAGCAGGTATTAAACATAATATTCATCAGCTTCACTTTTCTGTTGTTGAATATAGTTTTTTTTTATTGTTTGATGTAATATTCTTCTTCTAAATGAGAAGTTCATCTCATTGGCTATTAGCAGAAGTTTATCATGATTAAGAAAAATTAAAATGAAAGTGATAAAACATGAATCTTTGTCTAATCCATCGCTTAATGTGTTCCACTTAGTCTTTTCAATAATATCATAATTTATTGAATGGGTATGTATTTATAAAATCTATTTTTTTTGTGGCTGTAGCCAAATTTAATTTTGTAGAATAAAATGTAAACCTGTTTGTTGCAGGTGATGCTGCATGTTTAGGGTTGCTGCCCTGGTGTAAGGTGAACCTGAGCCCCGGTTTTATGTTCAAACTCTAACAGCTTTTCCTCTTGAACTCCTCTGTGTTTCATCCCATCAACACTAACCAGCCCCACTCTCTCTGCTGAAGAAAAACCCCCTCAGCATGATGATGCCACCACCTTGTTTCACTAGATGTGTTCAGGGTGCTGCATGTTGTTAGTTTTGCACTGCATTTTGGGTTTTACAGGTTACATCCAAATCCTGCTTTGAGAATCTCCAGCTGTCTCTCTGACATGTCTGCTGCATTCCTTGATTTTTTTTTGTTCACTAATATTCCCTAATATCCCCTAATAATCCCTAACAAACTTCCAAAGCCTTTAAAGAACAGCTGAGATTATGATTAAATTAAGAGGCACAGACCCAAATTAAGTGGACCCTAATTTTGCAATGGATTTTCTGTTGCGGTACCAGAGAAAAAGAGGTTGCAAGTGTATGCCTGCTTCTTTTTCACTTATTTTATGGCAATTGTGAATTAAGTAACTTCTTAATGCTCTCAAATTATAATAATAATTATATTACAAAAACTGAAGTTTAGCTGCTCCAAACGGAGCACATCTCAGAGGAAATCAGGGCTTTAAAGGTGTTCCTACTTCCTCCCTATGTTTGTTTTTGACTCTGCATATATGTGTGTGTGTGTGTGTGTGTGTGTGTGTGTGTGTGTGTGTGTGTGTGTGTGTGTGTGTGTGTGTGTGTGTGTGTGTCCTGGGGCCTCGCTGCCAGCAGTGTGCACTGGGGAGATTACAGAGACACGGGCGTCTACATTAACACAGCAGCTCTTAATCATTGCGCTGCTCTAATCTCATCTCAGGTAGCTGCCTTTCACAAACACTCACCAGCAAACATAAATGCATCAACCCACAAGGAGCTTGGCCTGCAGTTTAACCCAACAACACCAGCAGGATCAGCTGAGGCACAAACACAACCAGAGGGTAGAGTTATGTAGAATTTTATCATGATGGCATCAACACCTGATGATAGCATCATCTGGTGTTAGATAAACATAAGAAAGGAGCAATAAATTGATGTGAAAGCAGTTATCTGTAATTGGTTTCTGTCATTATTCAGAAATAGTGGCTTAAAAGAACGACTAAGCAAAACATTTAATTACATTCTTTCAAGTCGTACGATATTAGAAATAGCAGTGCATTTACTTATTAGGTAACTAAGGTCTACCTACATTTCTCTTCATACATTTACAAACATGTAATTAGAAAAACCTGGTATTTTCTAATTATGTAATCATTTGCTTTCGCATGAATCAGGCGCCAAACCTGAGAGACATTTTGCATTATGTCAGGACAAACTTGCAAAAATCAAATGCACATGCAAATATATTTGTTGGCTTTTTCACCAAAAATGTTGAACTGATAATTCCCTGGCCAGATTTCAGAGAGAGCAGCAGACGAGTAGAGGTTGCAGGGACCCAAACTGATTAAGTCATTGATAGCAGATCGCAAATACAGCATGCAAGACAGCTGCAGGAGAGGGTGTGTCCCGGGTCTAAAGCGAGGGCTGGTTGCCCATAATCCCTTGCAAATGCTGTTCCCCTCCGGCCTGATCGCCTTTATGGTCTCTGCCCGGCTCACCAGCGTCCAGTTGTGCCCCTACTAAATATAGATTCACTGATACAGATTGTTTTGTTTTGTTTTTTAATGCTTGCATTCCTGCTTTTGTTATGTTGGAGTTATGATTACTTTACGAGTGAATTGATAAACCGAGCAGGTAACTTCGTGCGTCTTTTTCTTTCTTATTTTACACGTGGCGCGCATGTGTCAAAATTCACACCAAATTTTCACAAATGACTATTTTTATTGCAGAATCTAATGTTGAGAATTATCATAGGATGTAACAGCTGTAAGCAATTTTTAACATTATCGTAGAGAATTTCCTCTCTATGCCTACCACACCTGTAATTTAGATTTTGAGAAATGTTTACCCTAAAGCTAAAATACCTTAAGACAGCAATGCAATCATAAGAGACTGTATCTATATAAAACTGCACGTGATTTTCATCTAAAGGGGAAAAAATATGTAAAAATATGCTTTTGGAGACGTGAAATAGAAGTGTGCTAAAGTAGGGCAAAAATTTGCACCCTAAGACGAAAAGGAAGTTTTGAGCACCAAAGCAGAATACAAGGTGTTGGTTTGGCGCTGGAGTACATTGTTCAAGCCGACTAGTACATTTGTTTCAGTCAGGAATTGACACACGGAGCTGAATCAACTCCGGACCGCTCCTGATCAGCTCAGCACTCTCTGTTCTTTTGTTTGAATCCCCTGGTGGCACCCTGGACAATTTTTAGCTCACACCCAAGCGGGTAGTGAGTATAAGATGACTACATCAGCAGTCAGCTTCCTCTTTACTGTTTTTCTTTGGACGGCAAAAATGTGTTGGCAGACTACAACCAAAGTTTGCCCTCTTTAGGTCCTAATGTCTTCTTCCAAGACTTCCAGTTACCTTTAGACCTCCCTTCCTATTAACCAAGGAAGGAAGGTGAGCAATGCTGAGCAGCAAAAAACATATGACTAACTGCAATATTTGTGACTAACATAAACTAAAAAACAGTCAAGGGAAAGCAACAGTAACTTATAAAATTTGAACAGATTTGAGCTGAAACAAAATATTATACTATTACTATACAAAACTCAGTTTAATAAAACAAAAGTGTTCACAAAATGTTAAAAGATGATGTGGAAAAGGTTACTTCAATGCTGTAGCTGACTAATTGATAGACTGTTGAAATAAACAATGGACAAATTGATTATTTAGCTTATCAATTTGTTAAATTACTAGCTAAAATTGTAGAGTAGTGTGAGGTACTTGGAGAAAACAGACGAACTAAGGATAAACGATGTTAACCAATGTTAAATCCTGAAATTAAAAACCTAAAAGTGCCTTAAAGTAAAAAAAAACTGCCTTAAAGTAGGAAACTAAAACAGCAAAATGATAGCTAACATTTTACAGTAAGCAGCACTGTGGCTGAATTTCAATATATCTAAAAGTACCAAATTTACAAAGGTCAGAATTTGCTTAGGTAAAAACAGAAACGTTTAACTTTTGACCATAAGATAAAACATATGTATGAATAGACTAAGAGAAAAGAAAGGGTTGTAAAAATACAATAATAATACAATTATAAGTAATACAATTATCGTACTAACTTAACCTAATATAGTGTTAAAACATGTTCATGATTAAAAGCTTGTGTACTAGCAAGTGAGCTAATAAAGTTAGCTATAGCAACCTAGAATCTGGTGTGAGTTTACCTAACAAATGTTAAACTGTGTGGATAAGTATGAAAGATAAAAGTTGAAAGATTGTGAAGCTGAAATAGCTAACTTAAGATAAAGTTAAATATTTTGGGAAAATTGAAGCTACTAAACGTAAGGCAAGTAAGTAGTTTCTGATTCTATATATTTAATGAATGGCTAAATATATATCATTACATTTAGTAATTAATCTCAATGAATATAAAACAATTTATTCAACCAACACATTACTAGAAAAGTTATTAAAATAATTGTTGTGTTAACTTGATTGTATCAAGCTAACACGGCTAACTTGATTGTATCAAGCTAACACGGCTAACTTGATTGTATTTACATGCTAACATGAAATACTGTCGTTAGCATGTATGTGCTAACAACGGTAGCAGACCCTGTTATTATTAATGAACAATAACAGCACACTGCCGGATTGGAAGCGTTTGGGATACCAAAATAGACTATTAGGGGAAAGATATGCTGATTTGCAAAAAAAATCTTGGAAATAAAAAAAAAAAGCTCAGCTGCAGCTCAGCCAAAGATAAATGCACACCATTGTCTGTTGTTGTTTTTCTCCTTCTGTCAATCGTGGTCTTCCAGAGAGCACCTGTCTCCACTTCCTCGTTCCGATGACTCCTGTTTGCTACATCCATGAAAGATTGGCTGGGAACATCCTCTATCCGAAAGGAAGTCATGCTCTGTGAAATTCACGCCACTAGGCCCCATTTTGGGAATCACCGGTAGGACTTCCTAAAAAATAAAAATACATAAATATATGGTCTAAATAAAGCAGGGAGAGGGCAGCGTGTCATGACCTGGGTCAACAGCTTTTGTTGTCTCATTGTATTTCTGTATGAATGACTTTGTCTTTGTGTGCATGCGTTTGCTGAGCAGCTGACACGTTTGTTTTTGCTGATGCGACGTGTTTCTCTGCTGTTCAAGGGGTTCGTCGTTTTTATTATCGAGACTAAACTTTGACTCACCACCATCCAAACGACTGACTGTCTGAAGCTTAAAAAGTAGATATGAAGCCATGTTCATTAAAACACTAATATTTTTACACGATCAGTAATATCTAACTTTTGAAATCGGATGCAAAAATATAATTAGAAGAACATTTTGATTATTAAATCAAAATTCTTACATTCAGGTTTATCCAGTGATGAAAACCAAACAGATATGTTTTGATTTGTATTTTTAAAGACATAAGAGAAATACTTGAGAAGTACTTGTTTAGTGTTATATGGTTAAATTTAGTACTTCAAGGAATAAGGCTGTTTAAAAAAATTTAAAAGCTCAATCTTATTTGTGCATACATGATTTATTTTTTTTTTATTTTTTTTATTGCAGCACAACAATGTCAAGAAGCTCTTTGGTGCTTCTCTTCTTTCAGAAACGCTCTTGGCTTCTTACACAGGAAGAGTATTTCCACCCATGACCCTGGATTATGGACTTCAAACAAATATCAAACACATTTTTACTAAAATAACAAACCGCTCACCTCTGGTTCTCCAAAAACAGACAGCGATTTCCTCCTCCTGCTCTGTCCTGAGACCAGTCTGCTTCACCAGACACTGGCACTACTCCAAAGAAGTCGGATTGTTTAAAAAAAAAGAAAATCTTAATGGAAACTGACTACTTATAAAGTTTTATCATAATGGCAAGTTGCTTTAAAAAAAAAAAGTGGAGTTTTAGTTGTGATGACAGTTGCGGCCACCAGGGGTCAGCTTTGCACAGGATGACATACATCCTTACTTCCCCTTTCTGCAAATGTACAATAATTATTTGTAAACAGGCTGAAGTTAAATAGCTTGTAATTCGGTTTTTTACATGAATACATAATTATTTTACAACAATATGGAAAACTATTTATTTTTCTTTGATTTTGTTGACGATGTTTGTTGGATGCTATAAATAAATAATTTAAAAGTGGGAATAGATGATATATTGACCAAAACAGCAAATGTTGAAAAACTCTATCTTAACTTTGATTTTTGACAGATTATTTCATAATTCTCTAAAAAATTATCTTTTTTATCATCAATGTTTTAATACTGTAAGAAAAAAAACTAAATGATCTTTTATTAGTCCGGAACAAGAGGTAAATGTTCCAAAATAGTTCATGTCTTCGTGTCGTACATTTTGCGCCGGGCCTCTGCCTAATTCAGTGGATAAAAAGCCAGCCCTCATATTGTTGTGTGTGATCTTTTCCAGTCATTCAGCATGAAGGAGTAAAAGGCACGTGAGCCCTGCGGACCGCGGATACAGGTGAGTTAGTAATCCCTGACATAAATCCTGCCACCATGACGCACAGCAGGGTATTTTAAGCTTCTTTTACTCCATCCTGCGCTGTCAAATGTTGTTTTTATGTCTTATGTTTGGTTTTAGCAAGAGTGATTTTAGCAAGAGGGAATATTTGACTGCAAACACTTGATGACACACTGTGCTGTTTTTTTTAGGTTATTCAGATTGAATTGGGAGATGTTTATGGTAGAAATTGTTTCCCTGGAAGAGCTTTGGGCCTTCTGGGCGGCGAGGAGAAATCTGATAGTTGATGAAAATGGAGAAAATACAGATGCTGAATAATTTTACACATGACATCATCATTTCCTGGTTTTGTCTTGTTTCCCATAGTGTTGCAGAAATCAGATGTAGTCCATAAAAATATGGACAGCCAGGGGATTGTTGTATAGAGTATTGTTCAGATTTCAATCAGTGCTGGTGACCATTTTCAGCTTCCCACAGCAACTGTTTTCTCTCACTGTAAGAAAATCTGAGCTAAACTCTGACGCAGAAAAAAATCTGGAAATCTTTATGATTGAAGATGTTAAACGTACAAAACACACCACTCTCCACATATATTTGTATCACTGGTAAAGATGTGTACAGCCGACTTAAAAGAACCTGTTGTTTGTTAATAGCTGTTTTGAACATTTCTCTGAATGTATTTATGTAAAAATTCAAATCAAAGTGTTTCCTGAGCAATTTCCCAACATAATATGTAATAACTGAATTTAAATGGAGTGATGCCTTGTCTTTGCCACGTGTGATTTTTGTACGTCTGGTAATCAGAAAGTAATGGATTAATAATACAAACATTTGCACTGGAAAATTTACTTAGAAAATACAGTTTCCAGTCAAAAATTATTGTGTATTTTATGGGATTTTTGGCCATTAATTTAGCCCTGTAAAGTGTTTTAAAGATCAGTTATTTAGCAATGTGGATCTCTTTACTTCCTTGAGAAGGTGAACTAAAATATTATATAGTTTATTGGTGCATTTCATTAATATCTCCTCAAATTTTATTTCAAATAAACTCATTTGTGAATTTAATACACACAAGGCTTTTAAAAATCTATGTATTTTAACTTTGATTTTTATAGTTTAGCTCATAAATTCAGTTTCATTGAAAAAGAAGAAACCTTACATGAAACCAAATTTTAATAATATCGTTTGTTGTTTAAATGAAAGAAATTAAATTTTGCTTTCTCTATCACACTTTTTCTTTCACTCAACTTTCCGTATATGTGCCTGGACATTGATCTTTGTGAACAATTTGTTCACAAAGAACAAATTGTTCTTTGTGTCCTATCTTACTTTCATTGTAAATAGAATTAGTGTCTGCTGGATAACTGTCAAGTCAGCAGTTTCCCCCCTGTTTACGTAGATCATAACAGTATTAGAAATCTTTTTTTTTTTTTTAAACTTAAATTAATTTGTATCTTTAAATATTCAAAGTTAACAGAAATATATTTTACTTTGGTAAAATAAAATGATATTTTGGGCTTCCTACAACCTCGGGTCTGCATATTGAGTGATTTGGGCATGTAGGTCAAATGTTTAAATAACATGGAGAAAAAATGTGAGCAAGAGCAAAATGCCTGGACAGCAACTTGGTTGCAACCGATTAAAAGCAGCAGAAAAGGTGATTAACTTATAAATTAATTACTTAATTAAGATAGAATTAAATAATGTTTTAAACCATAACATACAACAAAAGAAGATTAAAGACACTAAACTGGTAAAAGAAACTCCACAAAGTTTAATGTGTTGGTCTCTTTTTTTCTCATTTTGCCTACGCATTCACCACAAGAGCTGCTGAAAAGCCATGGTTAATCCTTGCACAATATTTCTTTAAGTTCTGTAAACCATAAAAACATGTAAAGATAGATTTTGAATATAAGCATCATCAAAGTATAGAAGCACAAATATGAAAATAAAAAATTAATTCACAGCAACACAACCACATAAAAGCACAAGCATCAATGCTGATGGTGGGGCGATGAAAATGAAATAACATAATTTTTTACAATAAGTTTAAAAATGAATCAGAATGCGTTTTACAGTCAGATAATCTCTAAGGCTGTTTCTTTAAAAATATTTAGCTTACAATATGATCATGCAATGCAAATAACACAATTTGAAAAGCAAGAAAGTAATACTAAAGAAACTGGATTGATTGGAGAAACTCAGGAAGCTCGAGTCACCTCAGGCAGAATTCCCTTTCATGCTCACAATAGACAGCATTTCCATGAAAAATGGATGGACGCAGTAACCTGTTTTTGAACCCTGAACATTAAGACCTCTGATCTTTAAGAGCCCTCAGAGACGAGTCAAACAGTGGGCGACTCAGATCTGCCACATCCTTTTGTTGTCGGGTTCAGGGAAAGTCAAGGCCAGCTCAATAAGTCTTTATCTTGGCTTTGGCATGTGTGTATTTAAGTGTGTGTAAGTCAGCCAACATATATAAACCACAGAGAAGTGGGTTGAAAGAAGGACTGCAGGGCTGTTCCTCTACATGCCCGTCGGTAGAAGTGTGCATGTTCAAGTCGATGTTCGCCTGGAAACTTCATGTGAGTGTCGGCCGGTCAGGATGCCAGCGTCTCGCACTCGGAGGCCGCCTGTCTCGACCTCTCCACTCGGCTCTGTCGCTCGGTGACTGACCCTTAATCAGAGGAAGGTTGTCTGATGACGGATAAATCACTCCGCACCCAGGGCTGCTATCTGGGTCGCGTGTAGTCAGCTTGTCCCGTCAGAGGCCTGGCCCTCTGCCACCGGCCTTCCAGGGCTCACGGTGGGAGGGTGCCGAGCTGTTTGATGAGGAGGACCCGGCCCACCACCGTCCCCTGGAGAATAATAGTCCACATTCTCTGCATGTTAATGTTTCTGTTGAGAGGCTCGGCCGCCGATAGTCGCTGAACACTGAGGAGACACTGACAACCCATGTGTTTGGCTGCCTGCTCAGTTTTTCTGTCAAAATCTGCTGTAAGTTCATATGGTTTATCTTTCAAGTAAGATCTTTTTTTATTATTATTTATATATGCAAATAAGATAATAAAACATCAGTTTCATCCTTTGTTTTCGACAGTGTTCTCTATCCAACACGGCTTTAGTTCTTTATATAAAACTAACGTGATTTAATCCTGCCTTAAGACCTAAAGATCTACATGAAGAAGTATTTGGTATAAATAAATGTTTCAGATTATTCAAAACATAACTAAAATAAATACAAAAGATTATTTCATTTAACACATATCCAAAATCACCCTGGTCCTTAGATAAGAAGTAACAGCTGATAACCGCCAACGAGTTTCTTTCATCAATCTGGTCGAGGTTTGTTCCACTCCACTCTCCATGATTGTTTGAATTCAGGCACTTTTGGGGCTTTTGAACACAAGCAACCATCATTTAGGTTAAATTGAAGACAGGACTTTGATTAGGCCCCTTCAAAACCTTTATCCATTTAGTCTTTGGGGTTTTTTTTAGTTATCAGGTGTGGACTTAATGGTGTGCTTTGTATAATTTTGTTGCTTCATACTCCACTTCACAAACTCATAGATGAAATCCTCTTCACTTCTTCATTAGTTGCAGAAAAGTCAAACGTAAACTGTATTTAATTACCTTTTCTGCACTAGAGTGGAATGACACGTCCTCTGAATAAATTAAAAGCTAATTTTACTTGTACCTTCAGCATGTCAGGTCTTTTCTCTGCAAAATTATTAAGGGATCAGTGAAATATGTGTGTCTACTCTAAGTCCTTCAGAGTAATGCAAAGTTTTAATATGCATTTTGAAATAGTAAATAAATTAAGGTATAACAAAAATTATATTTAATTGTGATGTAAATATACTGACATTTGCACATATTAAAATCTATTACATTTCTTTAATATGCTGCTAGCATGTGGTGTAAAAAGGCTTTTTTTAAAATATAAAGAAATGATTGAGTTAGATGTTGTTTGGCTGAAGGAATACATTTCCTGAAATCTTGGATGCAAAATGGGAGAGGAAGCCGACGCTAATGCAATCATTTCAGTCAGGTGTGCTGGAGTTGAGGACATTTATCTTGATACAAGCATCACATTAGGAACTATTAACAAAACAATGCATTAATTAAAAATAGAGAGTTTGAGACAAATCAGTAAAGTTGCAAGATAGTTAGATGATTATTGTAAAAATGGTTAAAGTCACATACAGCTACAATTAAGCCAATACCTTCCCCAAAAGATAAGACAGGTGGTATCACTTAAGAATATATAATATATATATAAATATATTTTTATTATTTTTCATCTGAACAAAACAATTTCTGCTCTTTTATGCCACTGAGATCCTTCCATGGCATTAAACTGATAAAATGCTCCTTTCTTCTTTCTTTACTGGTATTTTGAGGATTATCTTCTTTAGAAAACCTCCTTATCATCACTTTAATCTTTCTCAAGACTCTGGCTTCACTGTTCTACAACATTAAATTCACTCAATAGAAATATGTTATTGAAATTAAAAATGTAAATAATTTAGGCAAAATCAGGGGAAAAAAGCAATAATATTTTTCTGGGTACTGCAATGAAACACAGATACCGCTTAACACATCATTTTGACATTTTTACATGTTGATACACAGTATGAAAGGTAAAAAATAATGCATCAAACCTTACTTATTCAACATATATATATGAACATATATATACATGTATATTACAGTTTTGATTTTAATGTAGCTCACTAGATACTGCAGAAAATACTTTAGGTTTAGTTTAGTTTCTTTGTTATTTGTAAATATTAAAAATCATATCCTATTCAGACCACAAAAAAAGGAAACAAAGAAAATGATTGGCACCCTAAAAATAACTTCCAAGTCTCTGATTATAATTACCAGAAATTATGGCAAATTTGAGCGCAGTCTAATTGAATAATGGAGATATCAGAGCAGGAGCGGGAGTGCGGAGTGATTTACCGCCCAGAGGAGTGTGCTTATCTCTCCCTCCGTCCTATGCAGGAAACACTGGGATGTCACCAGGCAGATTAAAAGCTTGGCGCAGCTGATGTGGAGAGCTCAAAATGGATGGGGTGGAGGCCTCTCCTGGCTGTGCGAAAAGGACTGGAGGGGAGTGTACGGTCAGTGGGTTGACCTCCTGAGTCCTGTTTGGCACGGTTTCATTCAAAATCTGGGAATTCCACTGGAAATTAGGAGGCGGAAAAATAGATTCAACCTCATCTAACTTGTAAGGAATTTTGAATAGTAGGCATAGTTTCGACTCAACTTGGGCCAGGATGCATTTTTGTCAAACACACCCCAGAGGAAAAGAGGAATTTATCAACATGTTGGCGCAAAATGAAAATATTTTTGGGTGGTTTATTCTTCAAAAAAAATAAAAATGTTAAAGTAAATCCACTTTAGTCAGGTTTGCTTCCTCTTTGCTCTTTGGCCACAAAAAACCGTTGAATCATGACAGCTGCAGTGGAAGGTATTTATTTGCTCAAGGACCAGAAACGAGGCACAGATTCGATATTAAATGACACAACAGAGTCGAAGTGTGGTTACACATCAAAGCGCACTGCCGGCATTTCAAATGCGCCTTCAAGAGTATTTTTGCTGCTTTAAGCAGGAGTTGATGGAGGCTGGCAGACACTCGAATTCAAGAAGTATATGCAGGCTGAAGAGAGGTGCTTGATGGGAACACTGGGAGACAGATCTGGAGGAGCAGCTGCACGGAGGACACTGGGACAAATATAGAAAGAGAACAAGAGCCAAAACATATCACACATTTTTTCCCATTAACAGCATAGGTTTGAATCTAACGTGGCGCCAATTACTTTCCCTATAGTCGCGAGGGCGTAAAAATAGGCCTGGGCTGAAGTGGCAATACAAGCGGAACGCAGGCACAGATATCTCTGTCTTGGCGGCATGTGATTTTACTCTTAAACATGGATGAGAACAACTTCTTAACATTGTCAGCTGTTTTATCGCGACATTCCTTAATTTCACACATTACCTGGTGCGATATGCTGAGTGGAGAGGTTTTCATTTCAAGTCAGGTATGTTTGGCAGATTTAATTTTATTTAAAATAGGGACAAAACAAGAAGAAATGCATTGCATAGATTACAATTTGTTTGCTTCCTTCTAGTACCGTGGTAGGTTGATGCCAACATATAACAGATATATGACATGTGGCAGATGAAGTACACATACAGCAATAAAACACGAGAGGAAACACGACTGCATGACAATAGTCAGTTGGAGCCGTTTTCCCCTCACGCTTTCAGCATCCTTATCTCTGCTGTGGAGAACTGGAATGACAGGCAGGCTTGAGGCCTACCTGTTTACACTGACAGCTTCCTCCATTGTTCCCCCTTCAGCTTCCTTTGCAGGATTTTTCACATTTTTGCGCCTGTTGGGGGGTTTTTTTGTGTTGTTTTTTTTTAGTCGACTGGGATCATGGGAGCGTCCGGTGGCATTCCTGGACGTCAGTTTGGTCAGGCTCAGCAGGAATTCTTTCCTACGGCACATATTATCCGTTTCATATACACCTGAGATATTTTTAAGGGGTTTAAGCTAAACAGAGAGGGATCGTTTATCCTTTTACGCGATGCTGATATCTGATGACTTCTCTAAAAGCTTTTGATTCCTTTAGTTCGGCCACAGGTTTACTGTGGAATGAAGTCATCCCCCCTCGTACGCTAATCTGTTTTACTACAGAAATAGATTTGGTTCAGTCCGGGTTTGGTTGCTGTTATGCAACCCCTGATAGTTCACAGTGAAGGATATGCATGACCAGCTAATACTCTGCTCCGTAATACAGTTTAGTCTAATCTATTAGTGACTACTACCCCTTTAAACTGAACTGTATTTCCGAAACCAGCTCACTGTCACTGCAAGACTATTTTTGTGGGGACACTAAAAGCCTGTATTTGATATTAAGTGAACGTTCATCTTAGCTGTCTGAACAGTGTCCCCATCTCACTCACATCTACTGTGTTGAAAAAGCTTTAGTTAGGGCCGGCCAGACGTATAAGCAAACTTAGCGATAGCCATAGAATGGCAATCACATAATAAAATCTGTTGCAAATCTTATTTTTCTATTGATTTTCTTCAATAAGACAATAATCAACACATTTTACATGGATGGAAGAATACATAATGCAATTATGGAAGAAGCTGGCTATTTAACGAGAGTTGTACACAAGTAACATTTTAATGGAAAGTTTAATGGAAGGAAAAGATGTGGATAAAAATGTTGCTCGAGACACATCAAAAACTGCAGTGTTTTTATTGGTCTGAAAAATAATCATGGGTTTCCATGAACTGCAAGCCATAATTATAAAGAATAAAATAAAAATATAAATAAAAATTATTGTACTTTTCGGATTTCATTACTGCTATAAATTTAATTTAGCATCTGATACTTTCATGTTGAAAACAAGCGCTCCACTGTAAGGGTCCTGAGAATCGAAAACACTTTAATCCCTATTCTGGAAAGAGGTCCTTAATGAGATTAGAGACCTGCTCGTATTTTACAAGTGGACACTAACTTACCATCTGTCACTCAGAAATCCTTGCTCACATTATTTTATTTCTTGATTTAAAACAGCAGAGCTGTTTAGAAAATATCTACAAATACACACAAAAGCACCAAAAAAAATATGTTCAAATGATTTCAGCCTTTGATGATGATTTTGGAAGATTTTTCCTCACCACTACTAATGTTCTTCCTGAACAAAATCGATTTCCGACTTGTTAAGAGATTAAGGACGGAAAAATCGATAAATGCATTTAAAGATGAATTATCTAAACAAAACTGGGAGTCAGTATTAAAAGAAAATGACACGGATAAAGCATATGAAGATTTTCTGAATACTTTCAAATCATTATATGAGAAAAATTGTCCGATTGTAGAGTTCATCTCTGCAAATAAATACTCTGAAAATCCATGGATTACAAAGGGATTG
>CAEGAF010038636.1:0-25464 GCA_903067075.1 Micropoecilia bifurca | reverse complement strand
TGCGACTAGTCGACTGGCCAAGAAAAAAGTCATTGCAGAGAAAAGAATCGACTAGTCGATTAGTCGACTAGTCGGTGCAACCCCTAATCGATACTGAATCAGTATCTGATTGATACAAGATCTATATTTTAGTTTCAGAAATGTCTTTTTTTAGATTATTGTTTCTCAACTCTGTCTTAGATTTTGTTTTGATCCCAATTGATCATTTTGGCACATATAGATAAAAAAACAGACATGATGCGCAACAACAACAAATTAAAAATCAAATAAAAATGTTTCCTTTTTATTATGTTAGTTTTATTAAAGTGATTTTTAGTTACTTGTGGACTTTTTTTCCCCAAAGACTTAACCAAATAGCTCAAAGGTCACCTAAAGGTCAGAAATTTAATGATGTCTCAAATGTAAACAATAACAGTATTGCATTGGTATTAGCGATACTGACCCTTTGTTTACTTTGAATTGAATTGATAGCAAAATATGCAATACTGCAAACCTCCCAGTGAGTTTTTGAGCACTTCAAGGTGCATCTAAGACAAGGAATACAATTGTTGCATTTCCTGTTTTAAGCCACTTCTTACCTATTGAACTGTGGTCCTCTTTTCAGATGATAATAAATCTCTTATATTATTTGGAAATCTAAGATCCAGAATCTGGAACTATACACAGCATCCAAGCAGCTTGACATACAGGCAGCAGACCTAACTGCAATTTAAGACTGATATCAATGCACGCTGATTAATGTGGCCTTCGCCGAAGGAAAACAAGGAATGCCAATCCAAATCTAATAATCTCCTGGAGGGCTACGGCGAAATGTGTTTGGATCCGCGCAAGTTAAAACTAATCAATAGGAATTTTGAAAGAATCAAAAGGTGGAGGAAAAGGTCGGAGCATCTCAAGAACCAATTGATTTCCAGGCGCCGCTGAAAAATTGAGGTTAGTATCGAGAGGCGGTGATGTCAGATGCGAGGCACAGCTCATGGGATTAACACCTAACATTCCTTCCTCAAGCAAATTACACTGATAGCACTCTGTCCAGTAAGCATTCACCAATGGCAGAAACAGCCTTTCCTCTTGTACAATCAACTACACATGTAGCACTTTAACATGCGCCATCACACCCCAGGAAGCCGGCTTTAAATTTTAATACAGTGAGACAATCTGTGGCTAGTTGGAGATCTCTTTCTTTATCTTCACTTTGTCACTGTCAGACTAGGAGAAAACTTGTGATTGCAAAGGGCTCCTAGAGGGCCACTTTGTTTTCTTTGACACAGAGAAAGTCATTCATCACAAGGCTTAAGAGTTACCCAGTAAAAAAAAACACAACCAAATACATCTTCACCTGGCAACATCCTGTTTGCAGACTTATAATTCCCCTGCACTCCCAGGCCCTCGCCTGCTCTCCAGTTTCTCATCCGCTCCTTCATCCGTGGTTTTACCTCCCGACTAATTTGGCGAATAATCTGATATTTCGACATAATTAGCTTAAAAAATGACTCAAGAGCTGGATTGCACTTAAAAGCAATTTAGCTCGCTTAGCTTCAATTACTTCCGCCGGTCGAGATGTTCAAGTTGTTCCACTCGAAAAATGCTGGAGTGTGTACAGAAAGGAAGTCTAATTCAGGTCCGTTTACCTGCTTCAGCCCTCAGGGACATCTGCAGCATCTTCAATTCCACCAAAAAACAAGGCGCTGCCGTAACTCTCATCGGGCTAATGCGCTTCCTCAAAGTGTTAGGAGGATACGTTTTGTGATGAAGATGTGTAAAATGTCTTGAAATGCAGCCGTCGTTGGTTGGAGTACCACGATTTCTCAATGAAAAGTGTAGAAATATATTAGTATTACATCTGTTTGAAGAATTTTAACTTTAAGATATAATTAAAACATTTCTACAATTCATGACTTCCTGTGTGTAGATATGATGAAAAACATTCACATATCTTCCAAGCACTTTGGAAAGTGGGAAAGATTTAAAAAAGACATTTCAGTGAGGTAAGTATGCTAATCTTTATAAGTCTGGAATTGGCTATGAGAAATATTTTGGACACATCTTAACAAAGATTTGATCCACACAGATATCATCTCCAAATCTCCAAATTGAGAGTTTTAATGACCTTGTCAATGGTTTCCTGAAAAAGGGTTTTGAATGAATATGACAGTTTCTCTTACATGACTGAATTATTTACAAATGAGGAGTTTTGAAATATTCAATGATTATTAAAAAAATGATTATGCTAGTTTCTGAGGCTATATTTATATACTTTTGATTATTTTTGAAACCTCGCAAAATTGTCCCAGTCATGAGTTAGCATTTTTCTTTCTTGTTCTAAAGATCACGTTTTAAAAACTGCGCAGAATTACTTAAAGTAAATTTGCAAGTAGTATAAAGGAATATTACACGTAACTTCTTGAGAAAAAAAACTATCAAACCAAACAACCAGGTGCTCAAGTTACACGGCTACAACCTGTATCACAACACCACATCACTACAGCCACGACTTTCAGTCAGACATTGGCACATCACACCTCGTGCGTTTTTGACGGCTGAAGTGGAGAAAATGAAAATTTTCTGCATAATTAATCCCAGTGATGAAACAATAATGAAGCTCCAAATTGCGGGGGGAACGCGCCGCACGCGCATAAACCTACAGAAAAGACGCAGCTGCGGACGTGCGTGCTGGAAGCGAGCGCTGGCATAGATAAAGCAGCTCGAATCTGTGCAGTCGAATGAGTTGCCGTCGACTGAATACTCGCTGATTGACATTTAAAACCCTGACACAAACAAAATCCTCTGTCTCTTAATTATTGCATTTTTGTTCTTCCTTTAGGTCCTCTGTGGATAAAGTCTATTGCTTTTACTTCTTCTAAATCTATACATAATTGATCGTCATGGATTAAATTATTTATTCTTATCAGGATATAAATATTGCATGGCTGACATGATGGATGAATCGCTATCAAATTCAGCCCTCTGTATCTTTTGGACTTTAGTGAGCTCTTGGCCATGGCTAATTGCATATTGACTGGGGGTTAAGCCAAATGTTTGTCTAGCTGTGAATGCGACAGAATGACTGCAGAGTTTCTGCCTGATAAGGGACAATTCTCAGTATGTTGTCTATACTCCCAATTCCAGCTGGAATAAAAAAAAAAAAAAAAAGGAAAAGCATTGAAACTCAATCAGCGCTGATCTGTGGCCTGGCGCTGGAAATCATTGTGCGTGAAGGCGACTGTCCGCCCATTTCTGGCGAATGCGGCTGCGCTGCAGGCCTGCGAAATGAAAGCCCCCCGAAAAAACCAATCCAAGAAAAACTAATGAAGACCTCAGCGGGAAATTAAATGTGTCATCCAATCACTCATGTAACCCAGCTGAGGTGGCCTTAGGAGACGTGTTTGGGGCCCTGCTGCCTCACCGGAGGAATCTGGTTGCAGACTCCGGCGAGGGAATCAATTTGGGATCTTTTCTTCAGGAGTGTTGCGTGCAAATGAAACAAAATGGAGAGATGTTGACAAGTTGAAGTCTAAAAGGAGGATGTTTAAGTGGATACTTAAATATCTCTCGCTAATGGAGTAAAGATCAAGAGCAACATGGCTGTGTTTCATTGATATGTCTTGAGTAAAAAGGGAAAAAAATTGAAAAAGGAGCCTGGAGGACTGACATAATTTGAGGAGTAGCTGTAGGTGTAGCAGCTGAAAGCAGCGTTTTCTCTTCTAGTCTTTGGGGTGATGAGGTAAAACCCAAAGGAACATGACTGCTTCTCTGCTCTCACAGCAGATACCAGAGGATCCGTTACCCAATTTGAAACTTGACACGTTCCATGACTGCTCAAGGATTTCATGCATTTACCAAATCCGAGCAAAGACAAAGAAGAGCAAAGTGAATATGACCACGTTTTTTGTTTTGAGATGGATTTGACTCTCTGTCCCCATAGGCTAAAGCAATTTTGAAAGGATTTATATTGATGTTTACCAGTTTTACAGTTTTAGAAGCTAAGCTGTAAAAAAATAAATAAAATCTTGAAGGATTTCTTTCTTCCACCTGGAGTAGGAGAGTCTCTTTGTAGAGAACTGGTCTCAGAGTCCCGGTTAGGATCAGGTTGGGATCTCTGATGTCTGGTACAGGTATTATCATTTCTGAAAGCTTTTTCTATTAGTTTTGCCAGAATTTTGTCTGTTTGGTTCAGCTTACAAATAACAGACAAGGGGAAAAATAAGAGTCCACATGGAGTCATACCACAGAAATGGTAACCCAGTAAATAAAAATACATCCTTGCCGCCTTTATGCCCCATAATGAAATCTTGAGTTTTCAGCTTCCATTTGTAATCACTGCGAAGGGAAATTCAATCGATTTCTGTTTATTGTATTAGCAGCATTCCTTTTGTCAGTGTTTCTCTGACAAAACGGCATTCCTCTACTTCAATTCTGTTTTTAATCGATTCAGTCATATCCCAGTGTCATGTGAACATTTTTTTCTATGCAGTGGATATATTTTCTGATTTCCGGGGGACTTTGGAATCCTGTCAGACTGTCTGCAGGATTAATTCCCACTAACACAGACTTGCTTGTTCGTGCCGCCAGACGAAGGGAACCTGATAAAAAAAAAAAGAAGTCAGGACCTGGCAACCGGCATCAGTCTCTGTGTGAAAGTTACTATGTTTGGTGGAGGCTACGGGGCAAAGTGTGCTCAGCCAAGATACAGACATTACACTCATTTTCAGAGGGCGGGCTGCCATTTACAGTCACGTCTGCCCGGCAGTGCTCAAGACGGCTAAGATAAGGGGGGAAATGTTCCAGTAGCCAGGCAGGGGTCCGCCGCTTTGATTTTTAGATTCTGCCGAGTGATGCCGATGAAATGTTTCTCCCTCGGGCGCGAGCGAGGCAGATCGCACCAGTGACAGCAAAGGAGCTTGCTCCGTTTTCTGTCTTTTTACACATCAAGTAGTCGATGTATATTTTGTATGCGGTAGAAAACTGTCACTTCCATTCATCTTCTTCAACTAATCTGGGAAAATATAGCAAGAGTCAGTTTTTGAGAAGTTTCCAAACCCCGGCGATGATTATGCTAAAAAAAAAAAAATTAACTGGAACTTTGTTTGGGCCAGTTTAGATGCTCAAATGTGTCTCCATTGTTTTAAATATTACATGTTGTACATTATCAATTCAGTCGTACCCTTTTGTTTTCTCCAGGAACATAATCATAGTTATCATAACGCCATTACCGTCCATTGTCTCCCTCTCAGAGTACCATCTATAAATGGTCATTTTCCTTGATGGCACCCCAGTAAATAGCTATGATGCTAATAAAGATGTTTCATAAGGTTGCATTTTAGTTGAATAGCTTTTTTTCTGATCTGTGATTTTTATTAGAGTCCAGTTTGCAGAATTACCAACGCAGCCCTCTGAGTGCTCCTCTGGCGGCTGCTTACAAAAGACAGATGAGAGAATGAGCAGGAGAACGAAAACAATGCCTGAATGTTTCGGCTTTACATCTGAAACCTGACACTCACACTGGGAATACAATGCATTTTTTTTATTTGAAGATGATGTTTTTAGATATTTTTGGAAAAATGTTGAATATTGGCTGTTTATGTTTGCAACATCAGATTACCTAGATGAATGTACTGTTTGCTCAAATAATAAGTAGTTTTTGGAAGACTCTTGGGTGGGTGGCGGGGGGGGAGTTATGAGTCCAAAGATGAGGCATTATATAATACATTTTGCATTGACATTTTGCCATTTTATACCACAATCAAGTAACTGTTCTACCTTGCTTCTTCACTTGCTATGGAAATGCTGCATCTATCAAAAACAATTTAAAAGAAATGTGACTTTGCATTACAGCCGTCTCTCATACCTTGAGATTGGCCTGTCTCTTTAAGAACCTCTTTACCCAACTCTCCCGATTCAGCAAGTCACCGCATCAATGCTTCTCCATTTTATATATTTCCCTTTGAAATATAAATTTTCAACTGCTAAACGTCGTTCGCTGTTGTTGACTAAACAGTTAGCATACTTCTGGACCTCTGTGGGCACGCTCCTTGTAGCTAAATAGACTATTTCCTTGAGAAGTTGACAGTGCAACTCAGGGCGCAGGTGTAAACAATGATGATAACCAAGAGTGGGAGTTTAAAGTCCTGGTGCTTTCTGAGACGAAAGCACCGATACGAGGTGTTAATGAAGAGGGGAAAAACACAGCGGCTCTTGTTTTATGGGGAAATAGAGTAATTTAAGGATATTTATTTATCACAAACTGAAATTCTTACCAGCCCAACGCTGCACTCAAGAATCATTTTTATTGTTTTACAAGCCCAGTTTTTGATAGTATCTAAAAAAAAAACTACACAATAAGTATAAATATGTATGCAATGTGAAAGATCCAAATATCTAGATGATGATTATAGGTAAAGAAAAACACAAAACCCGCAGCAGTTGATGCTTGTCACCCACATCAGTTACCCAGACAGTTTACATGTTTGTACTCCATCTGCAGTTGTCAAGGTTTCTGCCAAATAGTTGTATTTAAAGAAAAAACGCAATTGAACTATAATAAAAAGGGGGAAAAAAAAGCTTGTGACAAGCAGAATTACAGTGCAACAGAATGCAGTGAAGGAATTTGTCTTTTGCTGAGGCTTTTATTGTGCACCTGAGAAAACTAAAACATCTGAGTCATTTTGTTGGAGTTTTTTCTTAGCTATGACCTAATAGGTAGTCATTACATTGTTTGGCATTTTAGAATGTCAGTTTAGTGTTTTTAAGGCTTTTAATTACCTATTTAAACCTTTTTTATTGACAGATGGACTTATTACCGCGTACAAATATAATTCAAAGTGGGTGCAAACTCTTGAGTTTAATGTAGATTTTCTCTACAAACAAAGCAGAAAACAATGCAAAAGTAATGTAAAATAGAGAACAAAAAGAGACGACAAATGAAGAACCTTATAGAAACACAAAGCGCTTTTAAAACATTAACAAATTTTAAGTGAAGAAATTCAAGCATATTCAAGGTCTTAAAGCACCAACACAATACCTGTATAGCAAATTAAAATTTGTCTTGTAATAATGACTGATTGTTTTATTTTTCATAAATTAAAAGAAAAGTTTTAAATGTGTCACAATGAATCATTTTTAGACAAACAAACAAAAATCCTCCAAGTCCAATCAGCCATAACAGGATGAACAGTAGATTCCTCCCTCTCAGGGAAACGCTCTTTCCTGTCAAAAGGAAAACAACACAAAAACAACTTTCAATAATTTAAGTTGGTTCATTCTGTAAAGATACACAGGAAAACTTTTAAGAAGGCCTATTTCTATATATATTTGATAGCGTGCTGTTTTAACCTGAGCGCTGCCTAAATTCGTAGTGGTAAAATTGATCTTCCATGACGTAGTGAGAATCTGATAAAGAACCAAAGAAGCCTCCTCCTCCAACACACACACACGAGCGAGTTCATGTGTAGCTTTTCACTTCTTGGTTGCGTTGCTGTTGGGTAACAAAGGACAAAAATACAAGACCGAAGAGAGTCGGCGAGGCAGGACAAACAACACAAACATCAACTGATGCCAGGATGAAAATCAAAGTAAAAAACTTTACCTTGATTTTTGGTCAATTTGTCTATATTCTATATTGCACTTTTGGGATTTTTAGCTATCCATCGCAACTTGTTTTGTTTCCTAATGCAGTAAAAAAGAGGATTTAGGGAGAAATTTCATTTGATTTAATCATGGATAATGATTTGTCATAAATCACAAGTCTACAAGCTCAAACAGAGATTAGAGTCACTCTTTAATTGAATCACGGTGAGGCAGAAGACCAGTTTTGACCACGTTTTTAAAGTCTTGTTTAAGCCTCAGGTTGGCTGGACTCGCGAAATCTGCTACTTTTCCCAAACACCGAGACGACCGGTAGAGCACAAGAGTGAAACTTTTGGCTGCTATAAAGTGTATTTTTTTCTTTGAAAATTGCAAACCTGCCCACCTGAGCCCCTACATAGTGAACATAAGAAAATGATAGGAATGGGAGAACAAGACGGAGAAACTGCCAGCTGGGGAGACCAAGACCATCTTACAATGACAACACCTGCTGGAATACAGTTGCTGCAAGGCAAGTCGGTGACAGAAGAGTCAAAAAGATGAAACTCTACCCATGTTTTTTCCAGCTATCCCAAAGTGTACCTTCCTTTTTGCTGAGTCATTCTTTTCTGCAAAACTCTGCTGTAGTTTGGGGTCAAATGTTGGAACATAATCATGGTTTAAGAGTTTGGAGAACTGATTCAAATTTGTTTTTTCTTGTGCGTAATCAGCAGGGTTTGTTTTTCCCCTCCTAAATCAAAAGCTCTCACATTGTTCAATCTCTGCAATCGATCGATCTCTGCAAGTGTTCGCGTTTTCTAATAATGAATAGACTTTGGCGAGGTTTGCTTTTGATCTCTTTCAAAACACTGATCCTTCCAGAAAGATAAGAGAGAGTGCAAACATGCACCACGGCCCCTACATCTAACAGTAAGGCATTTGATCTGCTCAAGCTATAAAAAAATACACATCAAAAACATTTGTCAAATCGACATTAAGTTTATCTTTGCTATTGTGCACGTATTTGTCAAAGAAAGCAGAGGCTGTGCATGCTAGCACCGCGTCGCTATGGGAGTTTTAGGCGAGACTTAAAGCGAAATGTGCCGAGAAAACGGGCAAACGTCTAAAAATATGCTGATCTTTGCTTCCAGGACTCGGTCGAGGAGAGGACCTCATGCATAATTCAGACAGTCACTGCTACCCTGACAATGGACGTTTATGTAAACCCAAAGTGAGATAATGTGGCGGGAAAAAAAAAAAGAAAAAAGAAAGGCAAATGCTAATTTCCCTCCCTAACAATATGAAGATGACGATTTGCATACTGAACCGCTGTTTCAAAGGTTAAAGAGGGAAAGAAGTGGAATTAAACAGAAAATGCTCTCTTGATAGGAAGATAAACTTTGTGAAGAGAGCAGAGTGGTGTCATTCCTCCTGTGAGGAAAGGTCACCAAAGAAAGAGTTCTGAATAGATGTAATTAACTCTTGAAGGCTTTTTTTCTTTTCTTTAGCAACGGCTCGGCCGGGAGGGTTTCCGGTCCCGGCAGAGATGAAAAATTTCACCCGACGCGTCTGACGACAGCCGCCATGTTTGCCGTCATGTTGCAATGAAGTCGGTGAAAACAAATAACCGAGTGCAGCTGGGAGGGACTGTTTTAGCGAGGACTAGAACCGGTGTGTGTGACTGCAGTCGTAGCAAAGCACGGGGCAGACAGACGGCGAAAGACGGAGAAAGGTGAGAGGCGAAAGCTTTCCGTGTCAGCAGATGGCGACAAAAATTGAAAATATTAAACTTTTGCGGTCTTTCGTCGCTCTTTCGTCAAAAATGTACACGCACGAATTACGACCGTCGGCTCATCACACTAGTTCCGTAAGAAATAAATGGAAATCTTCAGACGTGTTACGTTTAAGACAATAAAAAATGTCTTTTTTTTTTTTTTTTTTTTTTTACTGGTGGCAGTTTTGACATTTCAAGCTTGCAAAGTTAGGCCTAGTAATCGTAATAAATCACAACTGATTACATTTTTTAATTGATTGGCAGCACTGTGTGCATGTGAATATATGTATATATAAATATTATATGGTTTTCACATGGCTATCTCTTCCATCTCCTTCTAACTGCTGGCAATTGAGGAGTGTAAAATTACTTTTTTTTCTTTTAAAGAAAGCATCTGGATTTCAGCGAGTAAGTACTACTCAATGCATTTACATGAGGTACAAAATGACTCCATTAAGCAAATGTATTTCAGTATCTTCTAAAAGGAAAAAAAAAGGAAAACTTTTTCTCTAGCAGTTTTAATAGGCACTTGGGCTGCGAAGCCAATTACATGATGAACATCGCACAAGCTGGCACCTGCCTGACTGCAAATACCACAAGTGGCGTAATGGCCGAGAGCTGGAGACCGAGGAGAGGATGGAGATGGAGCAGATGCTACCTCACTTTGTGCTTTCTGTGAAACTAGGCTGGACATGTTTCACACATTTGGCTTAGTGGTGCCTTCTTAGGAAAATGACTGGCTAAAATCGGACACCTTTGTTGTTTTAAATGGACAAGAGCGACGGATTTATTAGTAAAGCCTGAACTCTGTGCTTAGAGTGCTGTGAATTATTGAGTTACTTAGTTTATTTTCATTGCATCAGCCTTTCTATTCTACTTCAGTTCATCCTTTCTCAGTGATTCTAGTTTATGTATTCCTTGTGTCTAGTTCCCCTCCCTCACCCCTGTGCCATTCACTCTCTCTCTCCCCTCACACCCGCAACCTGTTAGCTAATCAGCCCAGGTCTTTTGTTTCAGTAGTCACTCTTTCGGTATTTAAACCCCTTTCCTGCTCACACTTCTTGCTGGTTTCTCCTGTGAAATCCTACTTAATTAACTTCTCTGTTGTCCCTGGTTCCTATTGTTTTTGCTCTGATCTGGCTCCCTATGTTCTCCTTGGCGTTGGTTGTAAGTTTTTGTTTTACTATTCTTTATTGAGTCTTCAAAACCTTTTCGGGTCCAACGCAAACACCAATCATGACAGGCTTAGAATATGACATTATATTATTGAGCAATGCTAACCCAACTAACAACGGAAGGAAATAATGACAAAAAACCCAAAAAAACTTTTATAATGGTGAAGTACAAACAAAAAATATTTAAGAATGGTAATTTACCTCTGCCGCAAACCCCGCCCTCCAAAATACAACGGAATAGTAGATGATCTTTAAAGACATCCTGTTACATCTTGTGAAAAGCTAAAACTCAGAAAACAAAACGGGTATTCATTGTATTCGAAGACAATGATCACTGGCTACTTTACAGTTTCATGGCTCAGAAAGCTTGCCGAAATTGATAAAACCATAAAATTTGCTCTTCGGCTAAAAAATATCTCTGCATGAGAATATCCAGCTATCAGTTAATGATCTTAAGCCCAAGGCTTACCAGGGCTTTGCTGCAGGGCAATGATCCGAAGCACATCAGCAAGTCTGTCTCCCAGTGGTTCAAGACAAACAAAATAAAGGTTGTTTTCATGGCCTAATCAAAGCCTGGACGTAAACCTGATTCAGATGCCTTGTCAAAGCTGTTGGTAAATTTAAATTTCTCCACCGTGATGGTAAATGGTAACTGCTAGTCATCAGAAAAGCAGGTTTTGCTTTGATAGCGCTAAAAGAAATTATTCTAAAGCTCATTTAGTTTGGTCTTTTTTCCTACATTAAAATGTATTTGATGATCTGAATCAAAAATAGAAGAAATCCTTAAAGTTTGTAAGACCTGTGTGTGTAAGAAGGACATCACAGTTTCAGATATCTAGCAAACACACACACACACCCCCACACACACAGATGTATAGTCAATCTCCTCCCGTAGCCAACGGGAGGTAATCAAGCTCCTGATATGCTCTAACCAGATCCATTAAGGAGCTAATAAAGGCTCTGGATGAGTTAATTAATGACCCCCAAGAACATCATCTGCCTCCGGTGCTACTGCTCAGACGGCCGTCTCCGACTCTCACAGAGCCCGGCCCGAATCAAAACAAAAACAGCACCGGCTGGGCGTAGTTGGCATTGTTTGTCATCTTCTTTTCTGTCGTTGTGACAAATGACTGAAGCTCCGCTGATTGCAAGATGAGGCGTTTGTTTGTTGCCTATCTGTGCGCGCCGCGGTGATTTGCTACCCCGCTCGTTCCCTTGAAAACACAATTTCTCCAGAAGGCCTCACAGCAACAAAAACTTAATAATTGATGCTAATGTGGAAAAAAAATTGAGAGAGAGAAAGAGAGAGAGGAAGAGAGAGTGGGAGAAAATCAATTAATAGGACTTTGTGGGAGCTTATTGAGATGAAAACCGCTGTTGGTTTTCTGCTAGTCACTCGATTCTGTTATATACATTTGCAGCCCTGCACATCTCTCTCTCTTTCTTTTTTTTACCCTTTGGGACATTTTGTAATTAAAATGATAAATGCAGAATTTAATTGTAACTTTAAAGACTTTTTTGTCTCTCTCTCTCAATCTGTTCCTAGAATTGGACTGCTGATGTAAACTGTCTGTTTCCAGCACAAGTCCCTGTGATTTTTAATCTAATTCAAGTTATTCTTCGGAGATTATTCATCAATATCCATAGGTAAGTAATACACAGATTAAAAGTCTACACATGGTCACACGTTTTGCCTCTGGTTCACAGCATATATATATATATGTATATATGTATATATATACATATATATATATTTTAACGAAACTCCCTCTCCTCTCTTCCTGTCACAGTCTTTCAAAGAGTTACCCAGTCTTGTCCGAAATAAACTAAAACCCTCTAATTTTTTATTTATTTTTTCCCCACTTAATCCCTTAGCCTCACTCTTTTTCTTGACATTTAGCAATGTGCAAGCTATGCAGACGGAGCTCGCTTGTTTACAGGGTCATTAACGTTTTCTTGGAGTCTCAGCATCCAACAAATGTGGTGATTATGGTCCACAGAGGGGCTTCTGGTTCGAGAGAAGCAATAAGGGGGTTCATTGCTGCCGCCGTCATCACAACGCGCTGGTGGCATTATAAAACTAACTGGCTATCTTTCCACTTATTCATCAGCCTTTGCTTAGCAGACTCAGCCCTTACTCGAGCTTTGCAAACCCCCGTGGAAATTAATGAGAGTAATTAATTGGCATTTACTGTATCTGACGTGGCCGTGGAAACGCCTCGCACGTCCGCAAGTGCAGCCGTCCTCAGTCAAATGTCGTTAGTAGTCACCGGGATTGCTGAAACGCTGAAAGGGCCGCCGCCACGTTCATATTGCCACCACACACACACATACACACACACGCACGCATGCACATATCTAGGGTATGCCATTGGGGAGATTTAAAAGGGTTGCAGAAAAATGAATTATGAAGGAGATTCGGAGTGTGAGGAGTGTAATGCGTGTCTTTTTGGTCTACTTTGACACTTTCCTGTAAATCAGAGAGAAGAGGAGTAAAAAAGTCTTGCTTTCAAACGTATGTCGTTTATTTTGATAGAAAAGGCGATTTCACGTTGAGTGTTTAGTCCTTTGTCACCAGGTAGACTCTGCAGTGCCTGGACATCATCTCGATGATCTGGCCTTCACCAAGTTCAGAAGAAATTTAAACCCAATCAAAAGTACACTGTTGCACTTATCGTTATTTATGGAGCAGAGATTAGGCCAAAATTGAAAAGCTGTGCATACAAATCTCGGGCGCGACGAATGATTCAGCAGCTTGTAGGACCAGCTTCAGTAGCAGTCGCTCTCAGTAGTCATTTTCTATATTGCGTTATCAATCCATCATGTGGGGGTGAAGGAAATTTAGTCCACTCTTCTAAATAACTTATTTTTCTTTTCCTTTTCTTAAAGAAACAGCAAGTTTGTACATAGTTCTTCCACTCATTGCCTTTCCCTTTTGGCTTTATTTTGAATGAGGAAATAATAGCGGCTTATAGTTACAAAAAGCACAGTCGAACTCATGCTGCTTTGTAGTTCGGCTCAGTGTTGCATTTCTTCATCAGTGCTCACCAGACCCGTAAATCTGAAGGTCACGCTGACAAATTAAACCCCTCATCACCGTTCCTTCTCAAGCTACTTATCAGAAATTTCAAAAGCTGCCATTTATTTATTTATTTTTCTCTCTCTCGCTTGAACATGTTACAGAAGTGCAACAAAAGAGATTGTCAGTACTTATAATCTCTGGCAATAGGCCCGGCCACAGGGTTGTGATGTGCTGCTGCAGATATTCCATTGCAACTTCTTGAAGCGTCTGTTGCCAAGTCCTTTTATTGTTATTATCGCCGTGATAGAGCAGACAGCTGGCATTTATTTCCCTCTCTACTTTGTTATCCCTCCTCTCTCTTCCCTCCCACCCTCCTTTGTCTTTGTTTATCCGTTGCACTTGCACGCAAACAAACCGCAACCCTCACAAGCTCTTGAGATACGTCTCCATATGACGAGGTAGCCTTGCAAGCACACAGACACTGAGGCGAGTAGACGGTATGCAAATACAGACAGAGACTGAATTAATCAGCTGCCAGGAGGAAAATGTTAACAGTCCACTTACATTTGTTCAGGCGTCATCCTAACATTTCAAACTTTATGGTTTTGTTTGAAATCAGGACTTTAACTTTATACATGCGGTGTGTTGAAGAAGCAGAGAATAGCAAAATACTAAATCAAAAGCTTTTAAGTGTTACTTCTCTTAAACCCTTTTTTATAGAGCTGCCTTATTTTTTTAATTAACTTTTATCAGACAATGCTTTCCACCTCACATCTCCCTCTTTTATAAGCCTTTAGAAATCATACTTTCTCAATGCTGTGCAGTTTTTGCCAACATTATTTAATTTGCAGCAAGTTTAAATAAATGATTCATTTCAGGGTTTTTTGGAGTAAATCTTAGCAGATGGATGATAGTCCTTTGATATACAGGTGTTATATAACCCACAACAGAAGATGAGTTTTGAGAGGATTATTGTCATCACATACAGTGACTAGTTTGATATGTAGCCCCTGAACTCGCTAGTTGTTTTTGTGAAGTTACAACCGTAGATATCAAATTACTTTATTGTGATTTCATGTGGAAGACCAACACAAAAATGACCCACAAATGGGAAGAATGTCTTCAAAATATTTTACAAAGTAATACTTTGAAAAATGTGGCTTTCATTTTGCTTCTAACAGCTTTGCACAACTAAAGTCTGAAATTTCAGCCCGGTCAAAAAGATTTAATGAGGAGAATCGGTTAACATAAATTTTCATTTCTTAATTAGATCCAGGTCTGGGATAGTTCATTGTAGAATATGATAGTAAGTTAGATAATCAAGGTTTGTTGTACTGCTTCATGATGGATTCGATGCATTATTATGGAAGCATAATATATTGGGAGAGTTTTGTTTTGTTAATGCCTAATATTGTGCCTATTATATTATAATGCCTATAATAGTGAGATTAATAAAACCAGCATAGGAAGAGGGCCTGGCTGCAGACCGCTGACATAATGGGAGGTATTGAGACGAAAAAGAAAAAATAAAATAAACAAAAAGCTTGCAATAAATGAGTAAACAAAGAAGAATCTCCATTTGGTAGAAAACTGAAAGTTCCTGTGAGGCAGGGAAACTTTCCTCACATTATCTCAGCCTCTTATCCAAACAAAGCCCGACTCCTCTACAGGACGGAGATGGAATTATGCAAACCATTAAACCCTAAAAACCTGCGTTCGGACCTGTCCTGTTGTTAAACCCATTCGCTTATTAAGCGTAGTAAAGAATTAGGCTGTGACAACAACAAGTGTTCTACTTATAGAAGCAGTTATTATTTTACAAAAGGAATAAAACGCTTTGTGCAGCGTCGTTAATTCTTCCTTGTAAGTGAACAGCAGTGTCTCTTTTTTTTAACTTTTACTCAAGCATAGGACAATTGCATTGGAAACTCTTCTACATTTATATAGCGTTATTCAAAAAAAAAAATCATATTGTTCTGCTTTTCAGTTATCCACTACATCCTGTTGGTTTATCAGAGGAATTCCTGTTGAAGTACATTAAAGATTTTAGTCGTAATAAGACAAAATGCGAAATAGTTTAAGGTGTGTGAATGCAGATGTGAGGCTATTTATTAATTCAGTTTCGTCTCGGGGTTCGAAAAGAGGTGAGGACATGTTATTAAATAATGAAACTGTCACTGTTTATGTTTTGCACGGCGACGCATATTTGTCACAGACTTGACAGGTTACGGCTGAATAATAAAATAGGTTGTAAACAGGAAGCATGCCTCTCCCTGCTATCCTTACTTAGTTTTATCAACAGAACTCAAGCTGAGTCCCACAATATTTTGAAGGCACTGAATAATTCACAATTACATTAATAATACTTCCCATGTACGCATTGTTGCTCTGTTATTGCGTAAGACCTCGCAAACCCCCCCTGTAGTCACTCTAAATGATGCTGTTTACAATTTACCGCCCTCATAAATATTCAGCAACGGCCGTATCTAGCTAAATATCATTTATATCTTTGCATAAAGGAAATAATTTCCAAGGAGGAAATTGAAAGAGAAAACACTGGCCAGTATTCTTGCGCTGATAAGCCCCAGCGTGTCATTTGTTCTGCCTATGATAGGAAATGAGCATGTGTTATTATAAAAGCTTTGGATGCAGATGAGAGGGACCCTGTGTTAGTGTTTTTACCATTGAGCAACTTATCTTCAGTGCACACTCTCTTATTTTCAGTTTTCAGTTGTCGCGTCTGTGTTCTCGCAATACGAGTCGCGTACGCCGTGCTGCTCACAGAGGCTTTGACACAAACCAGCAGTGGGTTTTTTTCTTTCTTTTTTTTAAGTCAATTCCTCTTTTATTGCAGGAAAACATCCGCTGGGATGGGGGGATGATGGAAAAATTTAATTAGTGCTTACTTCATTTCGATTTTTTCGTTGTCAGACTGAAATGCGAAATGTTTTGTTTCTTCAAAACGGCCCACAGCATGACAGATCCTTCACCATACCTAAAGTGATTTGCCAAATAGTTTTCACCTAATTTTTTGTTGCAGGAAATAAAAATCTTAGACTCAGTTGACCGACATTTAGCAACCGTAGAAAAAAAAAAACCTCAGCGAGATTGAAATGATAGGTTTTTGTTTTTTGCAACTGATATTTACATCCATCCACAGTTCAACTTCTTAACCAAGATTAATGTCTCATGAATGAATTCAGCAGGCGTGAAAAGTTCTGTAGCGCAACTTTTTAAAAAAAAATTACATCAAAACAAACCAGAGGATTCTGTCATTAAAATCTGCTATTTGGGGAGATTAGGTTTGCAGCTGCAGTGAACCAAAACACATTTTGTTGGCAATTTTTTAAATATTTTTTATTAAACAGCAAATTAGGAAGCAGTATGCACCTGAATTAGTGTCAGCCTGAATGCAAACATCACTAGAACTGAACAAATCCCAGCTGAAGTCCAAACGTCTACCTGCAGCATCCAGTTTGTCCAAGCATGTGATGAAATAGCCACTGATGGGAGCTGCTCATGCTGCATTCAGGTGCAGCTGGGACACGGAGGTTGTCATAATATCAAAACAACTTCAAAGGGACATGTTTTAAATTATGAGCAAAGTCTTTATTTTAAATATTGTGAAGCACTGACAATAGGAGTTATATCACAGAATTATCTATCCAGATATTTACCATATCTGTTTCTATTACTGACTTATTGAAAAGATTCAAACAAGATCTCCACTCAAGTAAATTTGAATTAAAATAATTTTTGAAATAACGACAAAATGAATGATGGAAGTACCAAAAACATTTGTTTTCTTTTTTTATTGATTGAAGTGTACCAAAATTGTACTTTAACATGAATATTACCAAATCTGGACTTTTTTATGTGTGTGTGCTATTTACCTAAGCTGATGGGCTGGGCAAAGAGAGCATTAATCAGAGAAGCAATCAAAAGGCCCGTGATCACAAAAATGTATTTTCTTAAATAAATAAATAAATACATTAAAACTGTGGTTGTAACAGGAAAATATAATTTTGTAATTTCCCTCTTCATTTGCACAGGACCTGCATTTAATTCTCATCAGAAATTGATTTACTCTTAACTTAGCCAGAGCCACACATTCGGGTGGCGGCAGAAAATGAAGCTTTTGAATGTAGAATCACACACGTACCTGAAAACAATGAACGGTTCTGAGAGGAGCTTAAGCAGTGCTTTACCAAGAGAAGCTTTCTTTGAAGAACGCACTTCAAAACACAACTCTGCACATGGCGGGATAACCTCTTGTTCCCATTCAAAGCTCCTTGCACTTTGAGGTCTGCTAAGGAACGGGAACCAAAACAAGACTTAACACGGAATGGCATGTTCAAGTCCAAAAGCGCCGTAGCTGCAGAGGCGGGAAACGGAAGCAGAATACAAGTGTAGTTCCGATCCGTGATAAGACTAAGACGAGGAGTCAAAAGGCAGAACTTTGAACTGAAAATAGAAATCTGATTAAGCACAGACAGCTTTAAAAAAATACAGAAAGTATCTGCAATGGATCAGTTTTGATCATAAATTTAGTCTCAAGGTAATAGTTGATATTTAGTGTAAAGGAGGAATTTGGTCCCAATCAGAGAGCAATCTTATTACATAAGATAAAAAGTAAAACGTGCCTCACCGTTTTAACATGTTTTCTACACTTTCTTTACCTACATTTTTGAAATACAGAAAAAAATTTCCAGGTAGTTGAGTATTTCCTAGTCGTCCATATATAGATAATTTTCTCTGAACGAGAAGATTTCAAAGGACATCAGTCGAGAATGTCATTGGGTTATGTGTTACAAGCGTATTTCCTGGAAGAACTAAATTGTATGACAGAAATCCTAGGTAGTTCACAAAAGAACAATATATATAATTTGCACATGATTATGTGTTTTTTTGAGAACACAGTCCCCATTTTGGAGCTTGCAGCAGAATAAAAGAGTTCAAAAGGTGGAGGCCGCTGACGTTTTTGAATGTTGACTGAGGGACACTGCAATTAAGAAATTGCAGATGATAAATTAACATGACCTTGTTTCGGGGTATTAACATAAAGTGAGAAAATATCCATGTCGGAGTGAGAACTTTGGTAAATACAAAATGTTCCCACTGCAAAAGGTCCAAGTTGTACTACTGAAGCAGTTTGTTGCACAAAATTATAGAGACATAAACAAAGGAAGGAATCAATTGGCAACATACTATTAGTTCAATGATGTGATTTATTATTGCATTTCGTGTTTACCTGCAAAATAGACTAAGAATTAACAGAAATGTCATTAAGTAGTGGAGTCAGGGGTTTCTCACCAAACCTGTGAGGCATTAAACTCATAACACAGAGTAATAGAAGAACTTCATTTAGTGAACATGTTCTCTCTCACTGTTTCACATTGCAAAATATCAATAAACAAGCTGGAAATAAAATTATGTTTTCATTTTAAAAGCTGTCCAAACCGGCCTAGCCCAGGGTGAGACACAAATTAATTGACGGTGATGAACTAAATTAATTTCAGCAGCTCCTTCCTGTCCTGACATCTTAAACCAAAAGCAATTCCTTACTGTGAACTTGCATGATGACATGCAGTAGGTGAAAATATACCTAAAGGCAACATCTTACGACCCGATTTTTTTAAAAAGAGGTTTTCATTTTACCTTTCATTTTACTTCTTGAAAGGCAAAATATGTTTTACTTTATTTACTGACTTTTTGTAACTTTGAAAATGACAGACATGAACCAGAAATCAAATGTCAGGCACACTTTTTGAGTTTATCACAAAAAAAACCCCAAATAAATGTGACTGTGGTTCATCCTAAATTGTGGTTTTAGCATTAAAAAATGACTAAAAAAGGTTGAAAGTGCACTAATGTTTTTCATAGGAAGCCACACAATCACATGAACATCCTTAAGCACACAGCGCCTTCCTCGCGCCGGAACCGATGTAGCGCCGACTGACAAATGATAAGAGTTTTCCACCTTGGGAATATCTCCGCGGAGTCCTCAGTGGTGATGATTGAGAAGACACTCGGATTCCACAGACCTGCGTCGGCTTTGTTGTTTTCCTCCTGATTCATTACGCCACTATTCCCATAACAGGACGAACGTGCTCTGCTTACAGCCATTCAGATGCATGAAATGCTCCGAGTAAAGCCCTAAACTCGTCCGGCGGCTGCCTTAAGAGAGCAGCAAGGAGCGCAAGTCTTGCAGATCTATCCGATCCCTTTGGACTGTGGAGTATGAAAACATACAGTAACAGTGAGATTAGCTGTGGGTTTGTGTGTGAAGATTGTGGCATGATGAAAGAATAGAATTGGCGATTCAGTAGATAATGTTTATGAGTACTTGGCTCGACTGATTTGGTGATAAGCCGGTTTTATTTATCCGGTGTTCAACTCTGAGAAAGATCAGCGTCAACAATTGTTTTGTTTTTTTTTGGATCTGGGTTGAAGTGGGGTTGTGGGGGGGGGAATAAATGAGGAGCCCCTCATGCTCCATTACAGATGAACACTGGCCAAGAGTGGAAAACCCCCAGATTTACAGGGCAGCTCTTAGTCGAGTGTCTATAAACGAAAGCAGCAGGGTGAAAAACGTCCTCTTTTAAAATGCTGCTGCTTTAATGGCATTGGACTTTTTCTGGACTGTTTTACTGCGTAGAGGTTGTGTGATGTTTACTGAGGGGCTTGCAGCCAAAATTAACGAAGAGTGATTTCAAAGAACCCCAACCTGACATGTTTTCTGTTATCAGAGCTGAGCCCTAGATTTTTTTTTGGCAATAGAATCATATATTAAAAACACACTCAATAGCCTTTATGTGGGTACATCTGTTTGATTAGCACAAACACTGGGACCTTATTCGCATGGCAGCAACCCAATGCACTTAGGCCTCTAAATTGTGCCTAAAAACACTTGCCAAAATTCAAATCAAGCTTCAGAAGGGAGATTTAATTGTCTGTGAATGTTTCTTCATCAAATCAACGTCTTAGTGTCAAATCACTGTCAAGTCTAAAGTTAGTAAAACTAAAAGAAGTTGGGAAGGATGTGGGAATCTTGGGAATCTTATTTACCCCAGCAGCCCTTTTTGTGGGACCCTATTGATTGTTTTCTGTTCCAACACCTCATAATGGCGTTTCCTTCATTTGTGTCTGACATACCACACAGGAAACACTCGTATGACTGATAGTTCGGGGCGTCGGTTAAATTGCGTTGTTATTTAGATTTCTCTCCAGTCCGCCGTGTTCATTAAGAGGACACATTACCTTTTTCCCCACTTCACTGATGGAGGCCACATTTTCACTCCCAATAAAATTCTTTGTTGTTTTCCCGCCGCCGCCAACTCTATTAACTTGCTGCGCAAACAGCATTTTTCAACGCAAAATGATTAATAGAGCAAGTGTCGACTTTCGTTCATAATAATGAAAATTACCTTTGTGCGCATACATACGGTTGTGTGATGAGGCAGATTTGTAAGAGAGACCAGAGTCATATAATCTGAATAAATAATGAGCACTTCGGCCTTTGTCAGAGCAAAGAGTTTACGACGTGAACCTACACGAGTTTTATTCATCTTGACGCTGTAGTCTTATTGACGTCACATGAGGAGTTTTTTTTGATTTTGCCAAACAAAACGGCCGTCTGTGTCGGTGGATTTTAATTTGACCTCGATTGAAATCATGGGTTTTGCCTATTTGTGTTGCATCAACATAGATGCGACACACAACTGGACTTAAGCCACAATAGTTAGCACTTCTGATTAATCAGTATTATCTGGATCCTAGTCATGAGGCTCCGTCAATCTGGCTGGCTTTCGTTTTTTCTTTCATTCAATGCTTCCTTGATCTGTCTATTGCTAAGACTCTAGATTAAAACTCTAATCTATTCATTTACCTAAAGTTATTGAAGTTCCAATGAAATCACATGGAGTTATTGGGTTTTTTTCATATTTTTGCAGACACATACATTCCAGTTTTCTCTCCAAGTAGCAACCGAAGCGGCATCCGATAACGTATCTAAGAGGCTTTCGTCCTCCAAAGTCTAGCATTACCACATTTGCCTTAATGTAGTTTCTCTCATATCCTCGTGTCATTAGTTGAAGACTTAGTAATAAGCCGCGTGATATATCCCCCGTAGCCGCCGAACTTGGCATGCAAATGAGAAATGGCACTAGGGGTGGAGGTTCTGTGCGTCTGAATTTATCTGAACTGATCAGAAACACAATTATGCCTTGCTCGTTCATAATAAACCACAGTTAAGTGGGTTGGAGAATTCATTTATTTACATTAACTCTGTCGTCGTTTGACAGTAATAGATGCCTTTCATTAATGAATGAAGGATTTCGCCTGTCCCAGCTCTCTTGTTCTGGAGCCTTTTGAAGAGGAAGGGGGGAGGCATGTGAGGAGGGGGAGGAAAGGGAAAACAAATTGATTAATGAAAACTTTTAGAGAGATTGTATTGAGCGATTTGGAGAACACTGCCAAGGAACAAATTACCAGTGGAAATTCAAAGCCTGTTGCCTTTTCTGTTTTGCGCTTTGACTCGTTCGACACCAACAACAAGCTCCCCCCCCCACTTTGTTTTTGTTGTCGATTTACCAACAGAAGCAGCATGAGGAAGAAAGACATTCCTTCTGGCGGTCTAAGTTGAAAGTCATTTCCATGCCGGAAAATGAACTCAAAAATGAAAATGTATGATGCTTTGCAAAAGTGTGCCTTTTTTCCACACTTTTTTTTTTAACAATGATGCCAAACTTTTTGATATGTAAAAGCACATAATTGGTCGACATTTGCACCTCAGCTCAGGTGGGACAATCTGTTGACTGGACAACCGTTAGTTCAGCACTAAATAAATCATGTATGTGCAGAAAACTGAAAAGAGGAAACCGAACTACTTGGGCTCAATACAGAATGTTACATTGGACGTATGCAATTCCAAAGAAACACATTTAGATTTAAAGTCGCAAACCGACAAAACGTTTCCATTTAGATTTACTTTTGCAATGACAAAAACATCGAAAGCTGCACTTTTCTGTGTGTTGAGGCAGAAGAGTTTTCCTCTCTTCTGGGCTGCTGTCTCAGGCACACTGCCGCCGCACAGGCTGCCCCCTAACTCGGCTCCAATCTCCGATTTGGATTAAAACATAATTGGGATTCATGAATCATTAATTCCCTCTTTCACAGACAGGACACGCAACGGCCCGTCAACTTGATGCACTACCAGTCTTGTGTATTTATTAAAGGGCCTTTCAGGGCTGGACACGCACTGCACTCTACATATGGCTCCGGGAGAGCGGCTGCATGCAGTGAATCCATGCACCGAAATGGAAATACGCCTCGACATTGACTTATGAAATACTGCAATACTGGCTGAGCTAATGTACTGATTATTTATGGTGAAAAGCTCAAACATGGTGATTGATGCCTGATGTAATGGTTTCAGTTGACTGGTAAATGGTAAAGAAGCCTCGGATATGACTAGAATATATATATTTTTTTCTACGCTCGGATATATCTACAAGAAAACCTTGAGTCTTCAGCTGTATTGCAGCCTAACGTTGGGCGTTTGGGATGTAAAAGGGGATCCGTTCCTTCTACTGTACATGTCTGGAGCAAAAACTGTTCATCTATCTCCTGGATTTTTGTCTCCCTCCCCCTCCCATTTTTGCATAATATCTTGTAACTCCTAAAAGCATGGATTTCATAATTTCAAGGATCACAAATCTTTCTTAACCACGAGTATCCCACTGCCATTTGGGAGAAATTAACGACATGGCAAATGAGTACGAAGGCAACTCACCACAATGCAATAAAGCCTGGCGCAAAAATGTAATATTTGCATAAAATTACAGGTAACAGAATCTCTCACGGCCCTCGTGCAACTGGACTGTGAAGATCGTGAATACAAATTGTGTTCGGCAATGTAGCATTTAGTGTCTCAAATGTTCTTTGCTTTTATGTCACACTATAACGCTTCATAGCGAGCAAATTTTAAAATAATAAAAAAATAAAATAAATAACCATACCTATGACACTATATTACTCTTTTAAGGATGAGACAAGACTTCTCTCTTTGTCCTCTTCTTGTTTCTGATGAGGCACAGGCTGCATTACCTAGTGAATTAAATTCAGTACATGTTGGAGGCAGGCCTGTGAAGAGCGCCATATCTATGTAAATACTGACTCACATGCCCTGGAGCGAGCACTGGCCTGACTTCAGTTCGTGAAGTAGGGCACTGGCGTCTTGGTGCGTGCAAAGTAAATGATGTATTGGATGTGCAATGACAACATGCTCAATGCAGATAACGAGGCTCCTTCAAGGTGGGTGCATGTGGGTGAGGAGAGGAGTGGAGATTGAGAGCTACCCGTTCGGGTGTCTCTGGCTGATTTCATGACGGGCTGGGAATGCAAATCGTCTCAGTTCAGGGAAGCAGAAAACTTTTTTTTTTTTAAGAACATATTAGCAAAACCTTTTAAGATCTAGAGCATCAGTTGTGACCTGGATTCTGAAATTTTGTCTTTAAACTTTCTGTAACCTCCGCAGCATTAGTCATCCAGCAAGATAATACTGTGGAGCTGCTTTTCTCTCTCTCTTTTTTTATTCATACATACACCTATTATCTGACATGGAAAATTCATGCATGCATATTTGAGAAGTTTTACGTCCTAAGGAAATAATATCAACATATTTTACAGTCTTACAGCCTATATTTTTGGAGCAAACTCTTAAAACATGATCACTATTTTTATTGTTCTGATGTCTGTCAACAAAATAAAAGGTGTAGTCTAAAATTTGTTGCAAAGATACATAACTGTGGTCACCAGATAATCCTTCTACATGTTATGTTGTGACCATCGATTAGATTTTTCTCTGTGTCTGAGCCAAATGAAGAGCAACATTTGACTTCAGCTTATTGTATTCCAGCATGTATTTCCCTTTAATCATCACCACTCTTGTTCAGTGTTTGGGCTGCTTTGTGCTGGATTTATTTATTTGATATGTTTGCCTATTTCTCAATCTGTTGCAACCTGGAAGCATTAAAAAACTGAAAAGGAAAACTTTTCTAAAAAAAAGATGCATAAACTTTTGAAATAATTTACTGTAGCTTCTAAGTAAAAGTTCCTTGAGGTGTAAATATTTGCCTAGCGAAGCTCATTCCTTTCAGTTCCCTCTTAATTTGTATTCCTTTAAGATTTCAGCCTCTAAAGCGTTCCTGTTTGTATGTTTTTCTCCTCTTTTTGTCATTTCTGCTCTATTAGAGCTTGCGTCTCAGGCAGAAAAGTAAGTGCTTCACCAAAGCCATGCCTTTGGCTTGATGGATTGAACTTGCTACACATGGAGGAATTCAGGTTGTTCTTGAATTTTGCCTTTTTTGACCTCACAGTTCCTCAAAATCTTCCTCTCATGCTCCAAAATACAATTTTTGAACAAGAAGGGGAAAAAAAGTTCCATGAAGGGATGTTTTTCGAGACTTAATATTGGTGAAGCAAACGATGCATTCGGGCGCTGCAGATTAAAGAAGGAAAACCTTTTGATCCGTTTTAGTCTGAGGTAAGCTGCTTCTTCTCTGTGACTACACTGTAAAAAAACGGGTAAATGTACCGTAGAAATTTGAAGGAATGTTTCCGTTTTTTAGTTTTACAGGTATTTGTGCCGTATTTTCCATTTTACGCATTGCATCATGGGAACAAGAACCTTCGCGAAGCGCGAGAACTGGTCAGAGGACCAGTATTTCAATAAACTAAATGAAGACCTAACCAGAACGTATTCACCTTTATTCAACATCATTCTAGCACTGCTGTTCTCCTAAATAATATAATATGATATAATGATAATATATAATTATTATTATTATTATTATAATATAATGATATATGATAATATAACAGTGATTCTTGAGAATAGGGACAAAACAGGTCCTATGGATAAAGCACAA
>CAEGAF010038599.1:0-53352 GCA_903067075.1 Micropoecilia bifurca | reverse complement strand
TATGCACCTGCAAAATATTTTCTGTAAATTTTGGAATTATGTTTGGAACTCATTATATATATATATAAATATATATATATATATCTATATATAAATATATATATATATATATATCTATATATAGATATAGATATATATATATCTATATCTATATATAGATATATATATATATAAACTTTAAGATTTGATCTAAGAATCCTTCCTTTCCACTCTCGTTGTTTACTTTGAGATGAAAGTAAGAGCAGAATATGCTCAATGTTAAAATTAGACTTTAGCATCTTCATACTGCATCATTTATGCTGCTGTACCGAAGGCCAATGACTCAGAGAGGGGGTGTCTGACTGAAACAACCTGTCATGGCAGCAGTCAGCAGAAAATTCAGCAGCTTTTACTGGAAATGCAAACACTGCCCCCTGGTGGTCAAACAATCATTTGGGAAACTTTGTCAAACGATAATCTTGTGTCTTTAGGTCAAAATTTTACTGGTGTTTATTTTCCTCCTGCTTTTTTTCCTGTTGGTTGTATACTTATAGGACCAAGTACTTCTAAAGTTAGTCATTAAAAGAAAGTTGTTAACTTTTTGAATACTGTTAATCTGTAGAGCAAATGTGAATTGTGTTAGTTTAATTTTCTGTTAATGTATTTGCTGGATTTTACAGAATCGTACAGCAAAAATAAAGTTCCCACTTGTCCCTTTTACTTTTAACTTGACTATTAATGCTTCTCATTAAAAATTGAGAACAGTTTATTGGAAAAACACTAAACTCACTTCAACCCATTTTTAAAATGTCTTTCCAGAAAGGTAATCCAGTCTAAGTTAAAATTGGTTTGTACATGAAAAATCTATTTTCAGGCAGATATTTTTACTTGCTATAAAGAAAAAATGTCTATGTTCAGCTCTATTAAAACTATTAATCTGGCTGTCTTGAAACCAATTGGGCTTATAGTTTCAAAAAGCATAATATTCTGTTCTTTTTCTTATAACAAGAGGAAAAGTTTGCTATCAACAAAGTTTTGTTGTAAATTTGCTTTACTGACTGCAAGAGTGATTAACCAGCAGCTCTCATTTAGGATTTTTCTGCTTTGTGTTGATCATCCGTTTCTGTTGCATCAAGCTCTGACGCTCTGTTTTCACCACACATCTGTTTTTCTGTTCATTCTGTTCATGCTCTGCAGCTGCTGGATGCCAGGAGAACCAAGGTTTGTCCCTATGTTTGCACCGTGTCGTGTGCACAACATAGAGTCACCTTTCGTGTGCCGTGTATTTTTTTTTCCAGATACCTGACAATCCTTTTTTCTCCTAACCCTTTAACCTCCGTGGAGAACTGAATGATATCCCCACAGTCCCCCAGTTCTTCTGTCCTTCTTGTCCCTTGAATCCTGATGTTTCGACACAAAGACCTGGAGAACAGAAAGTCATGTTACTGCTCCACTGTAAAAATTCAAACCATATATTGTAGCCTGGGAAGGTGAATGACTTCAGGAGAAAAAGCTGTTTCTGTTCTCTAAGGGCCTAACTAGACCATTTTTAGTACATGGGTGGATCTTTGTTTCTCTTCTACTTTATTGGAGGAAAGTTATACTTCTAGCAAAACTAAACCTTTAGTCAGAAACATGGTACAAAGAACCTTACAGACAATACTATACACATGGGTGAAAAATGTCATAAAAATGGTAAAAACATGAAATGTCAAAGTTATAATCCTGTAACATTAGTTCAGTGGAGTACAAAATCCACGTGAGGAAATAAGTGTTTTAACAAAGTCACTGGTGAACATTTCACATCCATTTTTCCACCTTTCAAAATAGGCCTGGACAACATGGCTGGAAATCGTATCACATGTTTCTTATCAGTCGATATTGATAATTATCAAGTAGTTTTTTGTTCTAAATATCTGAAGCATTACCAAACTTTTCCTCTTTTGTGACTTTTCCTCTTTTATCCACAATTTCCCCTCGATTTATTTTCCTCATTTTATCTTTTCACTCCACGCTGTTGTTTATTTTTAAGCACTTATGAGGCATGGTGGCAAAACCTTAAACTGCTGCTACGTTACTCTACAGGTTGTTAACGAAAGAGTGAGTGAGTTGCTAGATAAGCGAATAGCGAGGGAATTAGTTGATGCCACCAACCGTGAGAGGTTGAGCGACTAAACACTTCCTCTACCTAGATCCCCCAGAATGCTGTGCGGTTCTGGATTGGAGTTCATAGAAATTATTGAATATTCTATGCGACATATTATCTATTTATATGGATCATGTGTTTACCACAATATATATTGTTATTGATTTATTGAAGTAGGGCTGGAAGTAGTCCAAATAGACAAAAAACAAAAGAACATCTTCTGAATAAAGAACATGTTTTGATCGTTCAGGCAGACAGTATAAAACCTAATCTTCAGCTCTTACTCTTAGGGGAACTGGTTTAATCTAGTTAATCCATTAACCATTAATTAACCCAATGGTTATCTGATCACTTAAGTTGAATAACAAAATAACCGCTTATTACCTGCATACAGGTACATACAGATTTATAAAAGTAAATCTTTCAGGGTTGGCAGTGGTGACACAGTGGTAAATTGTGTATAGAGAAGCCTCAGTCTGGATTTTCTCTCCTGCCAGTCAAAGACAAGAAACTGAGGCTACAATTCCCAGTTCCTATTTTCTATAGCTACTTCTAGCTGGACATTGCACCATGAAACAGAAATGACAGTAAGGTCAATGTACCTCAAAAACCTCCACAATCACCAGATCTCTGTCCAAGACAGATCCACTGGGATGTGATGAATATGAGATTCACAACATGAACATGCATGACAACATGACAAAACTGCAACAACTGCCTGGCGATATGATGTAAATGTGAGCCAAACTGCTTGAAGAAAGTTTAACTTGCCTCAGAGAAATAAGCTACATCTAAAGGCAAACGGGGTTCCGATATGAGCAAGGTGTATTTAATAAATAGCAGTGAGTATATATCATGCACTCATTTGACCAGTTATTGGCTCATTTAAATTCAACCACTATATTTTTTTCTGTAAATTGTGGTCTTACTGTTTATTAAAAAACTATCTTAATCACTTACCCTGTTATTATTGTATTAACTGATCATTGTTGATCGTTTTTATCAAAAGAAAACTAACCTCTTTCCCTGAATGTAAATGTTTTACTAGTTGGTTGATTGTTCCTGAAGCACCAATACCAAAACCGTGTCATTTAAATGCAAACTACTAAAATCATGACTGAAAATTAATGGATGAATTTTATCCCTGCATTTGCTGTTGTTATATTCGTCCCTTTTTTTAATTTGTCATCTGTATTCAGGTATTTTTGTGATCTTTAGTCCTGAACAGACATTTTCACTAAAATTAACACCTAAGACAATTTCAAGACGTTGTAACTTATGGGAGTTTATATTTTGTGTCAAACGGTGCTAATTCTTTGAAATCAGTTTTTAAAGGTGCTGCAATGTAAGTTCTGGAGTGCCATGGGTTAGGCCTTCTCAGTACTGCACATTTTGTCACTGATGTTAGTTTTGGTTGAAATAAATGAAATTGGATTCTGTTTTATCCCTAAACGCGTTGGGTCTTTGTGTGTGTACACGTCTGTGTCTGTCCACGTCTCCTGCAGCATCTCCAAATGACCATCCAGGCTCTGCAGGACGAACTACGCACACAGCGAGACCTCAACCACCTGCTTCAGCAGGAGAGCGGAAACCGATCTGGCTCGGAGCATTTCACCACCATCGAGCTGACAGAGGAGAACTTCCGCCGGCTGCAAGCCGAGCACGACAGGCAGGCCAAGGAGCTCTTCCTGCTTAGAAAAACCCTGGAGGAGATGGAGCTAAGAATAGAGACGCAGAAGCAAACACTCGGTGCCAGGGACGAGTCCATTAAGAAGCTGCTGGAGATGCTGCAGAGTAAAGGGCTGCCTCCTGGGCCGGGCAGGGCGACCGAAGGGGAAGAGCAGGAGAGAGCCAGGCGCATTGCTGAGGCCGAGGCCCAACTCGGACACCTGGAAGTAATTCTGGACCAGAAGGAGAAGGAAAACATCCATCTGCGAGAGGTACAATGAAACAAACAGTATTTTTAATTTAGTCTTTGTCACTAGATGGCAGTGCTGAGCGTCATAAACTCAGTGCACTCCTGTCTGCTCCTTGTGATACATTGATTATGTAATATGTACAAAAACTGTGGAGCATTTTTGTAAATGTGGCACCGTGAACAGAACAGACGGTTTGCATTATATTATTATTATTATTATTATTATTATTATTATTATTATTATTATTATTATTATTATTATTATTATTATTATTATTATTTATCCTTTGCTCTTGTGTAGAAGCAGTTAGAAATTATTTCTCTTTCCCAAAAGGAACTGCACAGGAGAAATCAGCTTCATCAGGATCCAAGCAAAACCAAGGCCTTGCAGACCATCATAGAGATGAAAGTAAGAACTTGACTACTCACAGTAGCTCCACATTTGTATGAAAGCAAACGTTGTGTTTTCATACGCTCCCATTCTCAAGCCTTTCATTGCGTTTCCCACAGAGGCTTTTGCTGGTGTGTGTTCTGCTGAATCTATTGTTGTCACTGCAATTTGCTGCAGCTGAGTCAATCACCGGCCTGGCATCACATCCCTCTCTCTCGTTCTCACACATGGAACGGTGCTCTATCAGCTTTCAGAGCTTTTGTGCTAACTTGAACGAGAGTCAACATTTGGTTTGTTGAAGAGGTTTGTGTCAAACTGAAACAAGAAAAGGTTTGTGACAGCCAATGTGATTCTTTTACAGTCAACTCCTCACATTGCTGACTGCAAACACAGAGCAGACTTTGATTCTGCAAGAGCTCTGGAGGTTCATATAAAGCTTTCCATCAAGATTTTTTGGAGGATGCGTAGAGTTTCTTTTGTGTGGTTTCTGATCATGCATATTTGAAGCTAAAGATCAGGAATGAACAGTTCCTGACCTTTAGCTCTATAAGGACTCGGTGAATCACAGGAATTAAAAGAGCTTACATCTGGTGAATATTTCACTTTTTGTAAGCTTGCCATCAGAAAAAGTATTTTATTGTGACAGAAAAACACAGGGTAATTTGTGAAGTAAAGCAAAAAGGACAATTGATTGTCAAAGGTTTTTACTAATAACAGTCGACAACCACCTGCCTGCAGAAGTCGTCCACTTCATGAATGGAGTCCACCTATGTAAAGTAGGACATTAATGACCAAATATCATGATGAAGAACAAGGAATTTTGCCTATTTGGGAAAAATTACCAAATAGGCAAATTTTAGTTGTCTACTTGCTGGGTCTTGCCTTCATTAAACAGTGACAAGATGAAGGTTATAGTTGAAAGAAAGCATAAATTAGTTCCATTTAATGTCATGCTGCACATGGCCCTGAACACACTTTAGACAGTAAAACACAGTGGTGGCAGCATTATGTTATGGAAAAGGTTTTCTTAATTACAAAGGCTACAAAAAAGTTGACACAAGGGCAGAGTTATAACCTGGTAAAAACAACAACATCTACACTTTGCTTTGCACAAAGGGTCTGGGCTCTACTGAGAAACGACGATTGCTTCCTGACGTTGTGAACTCTGTTAAAGTTTTCAATTTTATCCAGTCCCTAACACTTGTCTGTGATGTATATAATGTAGCAGACTGATGCTATGAAGCTTACCGGAAATTAACTGCACTGTGAGCAACCATCCTCCATTTTAAAGAGAGAAGTGCCAAGCTGAACCGGGTGGCTGTTAATGATAATTCAGTGTTTGGAAGCATGACCAATGTCGACTGAATGTCCTCGTTCACTTCCTCCACTGCCATTACTGAAACTACAGGCAGATTAAAATGGAGCAGAAAACCGACATCAACAATAACTTCTACTTCAGTCCTCTTATTGGTCCAGTTGAAATCCGTGTGAATGGGAAAAATCCCAGACTGTGAAGTGAAGTGAGTTTTGAATCAAGTGTCATGAAAAAATAAGATTATCCAAGTGAAAATCAAACATCTTGTTCAAAAGCAAAGCAAAAACTGAACATGAGGAATCTGCACTTGAGTTCAAACTCTGTCAGAGTGTCATGTCTCTTTACCCAAGGACAGGACAGGACAAGCGAATAAAAAAAAAAAAAAAGCTATGAGACGGGCTGTGAGAGCTGGCACGTCAACAGGTCGTTGTGAGACCTGACTGCTCCTTATCTAGAAGTCATATTTGGCAGAAGTGCTTCAGCGGCAAAGAGAAACATATTCAGAAAATAAAGACCTAACAAACATACGTTCATCACAGTCACAATGTGCTGAACACAAGATCCTGACTTTAGTCAAAATGACAACCTGTGGCCAAGATTTGAAAACTTCCGTTCACCAGTGCATCCATCCAATCTGGCATCTACAACCAGATGGAGCGAATAGATGTAGATCTACAAAGACTTAATTTCAGCAAAAAGACTGATGTGGAAAAACTGACTCAGGAGCACTGAATGTAAAGGTATGCCACACCTTTAGATTATTGTTTTTTTTAAATGTGAAACTATGGATCACTTTCCTTTCGCTTTCCAGTTATGTACCACGTTGTTTCAGTCAATCAAGTAAAATCTAATTAAAAAGAACCTGAACTTTTTGTTTGTAACAAAACAAAATACAATAAAGCTCAAGACACTGTAGTAAAACTTTTAAACTATTTTTAGGTATGAATGTAAACATGTTGTTCAACTTCGGAAAACATCAGAGTTTCTGGAGTCTACCCACAACAAATCCTATATTTAAGCTCATGTTCATACTATTTTGCTAATATGTCTTAGACGGCTAAACACAAATGGAGAAAAGGATAAACTGTAGCTAATAAAAAGGGCAGTCAATATCACAGTGACAGTGGAGAATATCAGGAACATCCAGCTACTGAGCTGCTGTAGACACCCCCAGCCTCACTGCAGAGGCCTGACATCACTTCCTCAAAATAAATCATGACATCATCGCTGAGCTGACACAGCCCCTCTCGCTTGGCTGCACCGGCCCAGCCTCCCACAGCCTGGTCATGTGACTTCAGGGCGCTCTGTACCCTGTTGATTATCATACTGGGCGAGGGAAGTCCCGCCCCCTCCTCCTTTTTGCTGTGGAGGAAGACCCTGCTTCTCTCCTCTCTCCCGTTCTCTGTTGATGCTGATGGAAGCGCAAATAATCCTACCTCCTTCCCCCTCCCTCCCCCTCGTCTCCGTCCCTCCCGCCTTCTCTTCCTCCTCACTCACCAGAGACGGTGCACCGTATATAGCCTGCCTGCTGCTGCCATGGAAACAGGTGTGGTTGTTTATGACAGTGAGAGGCCAGTATGCAGGGATATGGAGAGACAGAGGGATGTACAGATGCAGGGACAGATAACGAGCACAATTCACTGACCAGGTCCGTGGGATAAAATCACTCTTCTCTGAAGGTACGGCGCCTCATGTCTGTTGCAGAATTGTCACTTCATTGATGTTCTTCTTGTAAGGTGAGATGCAGCAGCTGGGCGAAGTGCATGCACACGAGCGGCGCTCCATGCATTGACGTTAAACTCCCAATCATTCATTTCTCATTACAACTCATCACCCATGTTGTTCAGCAGGCTGTGGCTGACCCTGCTAATGGCTATAAGTTCACAAGTTCACAAAGAGGAAGGAAGGACGATATTAAAAAAGAAAAAAGAGAGAGAAAGGCAGGAAGAAGCAAGGTTGCTCTATGCTCTGCTGGAGAGGGAGATGAACCATGGCTAATCTTAAAGACGTAGTATTATTTATTTAAAAAGCCGTGAAGCTAAAGCTGGTCTCTCAGTCGCAGTCCAGAGACTTGATTCTGCATTTATCTGCAAGCCTCCACAGCTGAAGCTAGAGCTTGTTACTTTTTCCTTTTTATTTTTTGCACGCCTCTCTCTGTTCCTGAAGGATCAGTCTGTGCTGGATGTGCACTCAATATTTCCCAATGGTGATTAATCCTTTGAGCCGCTGCAAAGAGCTGGGTAGAAAGCTTTTGATTTCCCCGACAGATACTGCAGTTGTTCTGAGCCGAACCAGAGAGCTTCTTCCATCCACTCCTCATCTCTCTGCATCTCCCCTTTTTACCTCTCTTCTGTCTCTCTGTCGGTCCAAATCGTTGCGGTCGCTTTCGGTCTTTGCATCTATTCGTGGACTCTTTTCTCTAGTTCTGATTGTTTTTGCAGCACTCCGCTAGTGGAAATGCTGGTCTCGGTTTTGAGGTGTGTCTCTTTCGCGTGTTTGTGTGCAGGATACCAAAATTGCCTCTCTGGAGCGCAACATTCGAGATCTGGAGGATGAGATCCAGATGCTGAAGGCGAACAGCTTACTAAACACAGAGGATCGAGAGGAGGAAATCAAACAGATGGAGGTCTACAAGAACCACTCCAAGTTTATGAAGACTAAGGTAGAGGCCATGTGCATGCGCCTTCAGAAACAGGATTGCTCTGTGTTGTTTCAGCTGAGATGATGATCCTTATTTGCTCACAAACTTTGCTTTTCTATTGTTCTTTGCTTTTTATGATGGAAACTTTTGTGCATGTCATTTGGTTCTTTTTATTTGCACAACTGAAATCAATAACCGATCGCAACAAATTCATCAGGAAACATACAAAAGGTGTGAAAACCCCCTAAAGAGCTGATTATGACTGTCACCTAACTTCAAAACACATGCTTAGATTAATACAGGGGCTTTTTAAAACTGCACACATCCCAGTTATAATGCAAGATTTCTATGACGTTTACAAAGAAATCCTTCCTGTTTTCTAAACTTTTTCTAAAGATAAGACATATTCATTCTGCATGATTTAATTGAGAAGGAAACATGTAAGAAATCGAAAAATTACAATGATAGCAAAAATGTGCACAGTCTTAAACTAACACTTTGTTGAAGTTTTGAGAGAATGTGTTATGATGTGATGAAGAAAACCGAGACCTGCTCTGCAACGATTCCAAATATTTTTCACACAGAAAGAACCCCAAAAACATTTCACCAAAAGAAAATCCCACCTGGAGTGAAAGAGGATGTTGACACCTTCATGATCGGAACTTTTTTTGTTTCTGTTCAAAAGTTTTGACACAACGTTATAAGATGGTATGCACACTTTCGATTGCCACTCTATATTGTCAAATCTTGCAAGTGTTTATATGTCAGTTGTGCAGGAATTGGTGGTTGCTCCAAGTCAACTTATCTTCCTGCCAATTCATGTCCTCATTTCATTACCACACAATTACAGTGACATTCCTTTCTACTTGCACTTCATACCTCTGAACAGAAAACATTGTGCTAATATAATGAAATCATTGAGCATGAACTTATTTTTTTCTGGTGTTTTTCATCAATCATGAAGTTAGTCATAAATTGCTCAAATCCATCCGTTAGTGCTTATCTTCCTGCAGTCTTTGGATGAGAAATGGGGATCACCCAGTCCATCAGAGGGCAACACAGAAATGTGCACCCACTCACCCCTAAGGTTACTTAAAGAGTAACAAGTCATGTTTTCTTTTGTTTGTTTTTTTACTTTACTTTATATTTTATTTTATTAACATTTTTCAAGTCATGCTTGATGTTTTTGGACTGTAGGAAGTGGGTGGAGTATCCAAAGAGAGCCTATGCATGCACATAGACAACATGGAAACTTCTGGCAAAAAAACAAGTTGTGATTTAAATTCTTGACTTTCTTGCTGCAAGGCCACCGCACAACCCATAACTGCCCAAATGCTGTTATTCAATTGTATAGTATTTACTGAAAATTTTATTTTTCACTGTATTTTTCAGCTATGTTGGTTATTAACCATTCATAAAATTGCTGACTTTTATTAAATATGACCCCTCATCAAATCAAAATAACTCCCATCAACTTCCAGGTGGTGATGGCTATTTTTCAAGTCTTAAAACCACATTTACATAACAGGTAAAGCATAATAAATTCTACTAAAGACAGCTTGTTAGTTAAACCAAAGGACCAATTTCAATGTTTTCTAAGCTATACAGGTATAAAATGATGAAGGGAGTTAAATGACCAGATGTGCTGCCCACAGTGCTGGTTTAGAGGTTTCAGATTGTGTTTACACAGAGCTCTCCATATAAAACAGAACTAGTCACAGAGCAGCCACAGTTTTGTTGCTCTATTTTTAAACCTCTTTTCATCAATCATGAATAGGCACAATGTATAATGTATGACAAATGGTGGGGAGTCAGCCCAAAATGCATTTTTATGAGAGAAAACTGTGTTGATGAAGATAGTAGTCCAACTGCAATGTATAGCTCACAGATCAACCAGAGGTTTTTTTCTCAGATGTGCACACATGTGGTCATTGGTAAAAAAACAAAAATAATATTGCTGATGTCTTGGTTCAGTCGGGAAGCTAAAAGGGTTTTTTTAATTATTGTGTGTTGAACAGATTGACCAACTGAAGCAGGAGCTGTCAAAGAAAGAGTCTGAGCTGCTGGCTCTGCAAACAAAGCTAGAGACCCTCAACAACCAGAACTCGGACTGCAAACAGCATATTGAAGTGCTCAAAGAGTCTCTCACTGCCAAAGAGCAACGTGCTGCCATCCTCCAAACAGAGGTAGTGTAAAAAAAAAAATCCCCTCACTTGTTTGCCAGCTAAACGAAACACAAACTATTTCCTCCATGGGAACTTTTAAAATGATACATAAAACATTGCATACAGGTGACGATTGTTGCACCTTGTACTGTGTCAGGACATGTTATACAAAAAAAAAGCTAAATAACGGTGTCTGTATTAAGACTGGTGTCTTGCTAATACATGTCGTAAAGATGCAGGTCAATGAGGAAGAGTCAAATAAGCAGTTTGAACAAAAGGTGTTTTTCTGCTGAGGCTTTACAACAACCTTTTTTTGCAAACAAGTAACTTGAGTCATCAGATAGAAAGCTGTTTACCCTAAATAGACTCAAGCATTTTACAAGCTCACAAAAAACATTGAAATTAGTTTATTTTCCTACTCTACCTAATCTTGCTTCCAGGCGCTCTACAAGAAACGCAAATGCAATTTATATACACCAATATACACAAGTCAATCTATTATTTTCTGGATTTTATTTATTTATTTCAAACAGGTTTCTGAAAACAATAGAACAAGAAATCAGTAAGACAGAGACAAACATGTGCATACATAACCAAGAACAAAATAAACTACTACTATTAGTTACTACTATTCTGTTTGAAAAGCAGTAAGAAGAAGAGAACACCTATTTAATCCCACCCCTTGTCTACATTTGTCTCTGTAATGACCAGAGACAAATGTTGGAGTTAGAATTAGAGATCGAATGGCTTTCTCACATTTGTCCCTCCATTTCTTTACTGGGGCAGAAAACCAAGACCCGGACTCACTTTGTGCAGCGAGTTTGCTTCCACAAAGTGCCAACAGAACCACTGGGTTGATAAGAAAATTTAATTTAGTGCTCAAATATTATTTATGGGTTTAAATTAATGCTTTTTCACCTGCCCTGTCATTGCACTAAATGTGTGTGAGCAAAAATAACTAAATTCATACTCTCAACATTGTAACAGGTGAAGGGAGGAGCACTTGTTATCTATCCATCATGACATCTGTCAGCAGGTTGGATGTATTTCAGGAATAGTTTCTCCTCATTGTCAACGCATGAAGAGGGAAAAACCTGGTAACCACAAGGATTTAAGCAAATTGAACTAGAACCAAGCGGTGATTGGGGGGCAGCATCTCCAAACTGAAGCTCATATCTGCAGTGTTCGTGTCTTCCAGGTCTGTAACGGTCAGCATCAATCAACACTTGTCCAAGAAAGCAACAATGTGGCCGAGGGTGGGCAAGGTTCAATGATGCATGTGGGGAGAGAAGGCTGGCCTGCGTGGTCTGATCCAACAAATAGAAACTCACTTTGCTGGAGACGTTATCGCTGATCCTGGTAGAAAGGTGTCAAAAACATGCAGTGGGCCACAGTTTGCTAGAAAGAGGTTATTGGGAGATAATTTTTGAGACCAAATGTTTGACTTGAGCATCTTTCCTAGCACTACAACCTCAACATTTGATTTAAAGAAATAACCCCGGAGTTGTTAGCTGCATTAACTGACTTCAAGGTGAAATATCTCTTCTAGAATCTCTCCATGTACTGTGTCACTTAAAACCTGGATGAATTGGAACGTTCTTCTAAAATATTAACGGCACTGAGAAGCACGTTTGATAAAAACAATACAGTAATCACTGTGACTTTTTCTAAGCTATTTGAGTGTGTGCCGTTCTTCAGGTTGATGCTCTACGTCTGCGTCTGGAGGAAAAGGAGTCCTTCCTGAACAAGAAAACTAAGCAGCTGCAGGACCTGACAGAGGAGAAGGGAACTCTCGCTGGAGAGATTAGGGACATGAAGGACATGCTGGAGGTTAAAGAAAGGAAGATTAATGTCCTGCAGAAAAAGGTGAGAGGAGCAAAGAAACGATATTGCTCTGTTTAAAAGTTGAAGTTGAGTAAAAATAGCTGAACCTGTTATATTATTTTGCTATCGAAATCTCTGGAGCATGTGGGTGTAACTTGTAGTATCACTCTAGGAGTCATCTGAAATTTCAAACAAACACCGATGCAGTGGGATGTTTTATCAGATCACTGCTTCCTGGACTAAAGCAGTCACTCAATGAAAACACAAAGCAGATTGTTTACTCTCTCCAAGATGAGTGGGAGTTTTTCTGAGAGGTCCACAAAAAAGAAAAAGAAAAAACAAGACATTTACTTCAACTGAAACCTAACAAGATGGAGGCATCAAATCTTTAGGAACATCACACTGTAACTTTTAAGAAGGTATTTTTAAATCCTTTGATGATGAAGATGGTTTAACAGTTTATTTGTTTTAACTGATGGAGATAAAGAGAACGGACTGAAACTTATCAGATTTTGGAGTGACTGACGTTGAAAAAATGTCATATTTACTGCTATTGCAAACAGAGCTAGTGTAATGCCCTTGTTACATCCGACAATACGTCATTGTTACATAATATCAAACAAAAAAGAAAAACTTGTGGTGCTTTCCAATCCATCATTACACCCTGTTACTTTTTTTTCTAATGGAGACATAAAAATGATTTTGTTCTGCTCAATAATTCATTTGATTTATGTTTGTTGAAATTTGCAGTATGTTTGCAATTGTATGTTTTGTTTTTTTGTTTGTCTTTTTCTGGATCTATGTGAATTACCTCCAGCTTTCACAAAACACTTCATTTTAAAATATTTTTCACTGTCTGTGTATCACCATGCAGCGATCTTTAAGAATCTTACACATTTCCCTGTAGTTTTTCATTTAAACTATCAGGCTAGCTATGTCATCACAAAAAGCTGCATTGTGGTTGGAAGTGTTGTTTAAACAGTATATCTGTCTGTGTTTGAGTTTTAAGAATCAAATTTGTATGCACCATTTGTTTCACGCTCCTTTAGCAAACAGCCACCAATGTGCCCGTCTGAGTTCCTCCTGTTTTCTATGTTCACAGTTTCCTATCTTAGAGATTCAGATTAAAGATAAAAAAAAATATGTCCATTAAACTGAAATTTAACAAATCAAATAAAAAAAATTTAAATTTGATTTGGCATGACAACATCACAAATGTTTTAACTAATATCAGAAAAACGTTGGTTTCCTGTGAAAACATGACATAAGAACGTTGCAATTCTTTCATTTTCAGTAGATTAGATTACAGAAACAGAAACAATATCTTGGCTGGTCTGACAGCTGCAGCTCATCCAAAATGCTGCGGCCAGAATTTTGTCTGCCACAAGCAAAATCCCTCATATTAGACAAGTTTTTAAATCACAGCACTGGCTTCCTGTTTTCAAAGGCCCTGGCCAAAGACTCTGACTAATGAACTGTTTGCTGGTTCACTGATTATTGATTGAATTGTTATATTGGCAAATAGATTTGGATTTAAATTAACCTATTAAACCTGCATTTTAAAATGCTTTTCAGTGCTGGCATACCGTGCTATGTTTGAAAAAAAACTATTTATTTATATATTTTTTTTCTTTTCGTTTTGTCTTGTTTCGTTTTGTTGTTGTCCTGCAAAGCACTCTGGATATCCTCACTTATGAACGGAGCTACATTATTTGAATAAACATGCCTTGCCTATATTTGCAAGAAAGTGAAAGCTTTTTGTTTATTCAAACTGGTTTGTCTCCTCACATCCTGGATGTGGCCAGGATTGTTTAACATAACCTGACATAACATAGTGATAACTTTGTTTGCACAAGAGAAAAAAAATGGCCCCTGACGTTGCAAGTATCACATTCACAGACTCTCTCTTTCCAACATCATTTACTGGAAAATATATTTTCTTTTCATATTAAGAGGCAGTATAAGAATGGAGGCCCAATAAATGTTGAATGTGAAATCCAAAAACATCAGACATAAGATTAATATCAAAGCAGTGTCAAACATATTCTCAAATATAACCAGAAATCTCAAACACAAACAATGACCTTGACTAAAAACGTAAAAGCATATTTAGTAATATAACCAGAAAAGGGATCAATCAGCATATTGGAAGTTGCAGTAATAATCGTGATTTAGGACTAAGACCACACCAGCAGCTGCGATTCATTTGGACATTTGGTTCAAATAAAAAATGGAAACTGAAGGAAAGAAAAAAGGAACTAAAAAGTTTTTATAACCTGGAAATAAACTAACCAGCTCAGTAGATGTGAAGGTAAAGGCCAAAATTAAAACCCACTGACCACAACAGTTTTATTCCCAGTTGAATTTGACATAATTTCACAAACCTCATAAAAAGCATTATAAGAAGGACAAATCCAATGCATACTTGTTTGCAGCATGCTTATATATACCCTTAGACCAAAATGCTGTATTGCAAAATTCCAGGCTTTTTTAAAATTGTTTTTCTTTTAATACATATGGCTACTTCAACCTTAAATAATGCTTTGTGCAACTGTGACATTATGCTTTGTTCTCTTTGAATGAAACAGATTGAGAACCTGCAGGAGCAGCTGAGAGACAAAGACAAGCAGCTGGGAAACCTCAAGGACAGGATCAAGTCTCTGCAGACCGACTCCAGTAACACAGACACTGCCCTGGCCACCCTGGAGGAGGCGCTGTCAGAGAAGGTGCTACGTCCAGATCTGATTTGTTGGTTGTGGTTTTTACGTCTTTTATGTTACAGTCTTGCACATCAGTTTGAACATCAGTGTAATCACACAATGTAAACACAGAAATTCTGGCAAGAAATGCAAATATTGGGAAACATGAGACTTATGAATAAATCTTTCTAGTCTGAGATTACATTCAGCTACGGCTCTTGGAAAAATGAAGAGCCCAGGGCACTGAACCCCATTGAAAACCTTGATTTCTGAACTCTTCCTAAAACCTTATTATTTCTGAATGAATATTAACTTGTTTTGGTAACACTTTATGTGATGGTGTGCGCATTAGACTAACATGACACTGTCATAAACATGACATAACATCTGTCATGTGCATGAAAAAGTCTTTATGAATGTTTGACAGTTGTAACGAAGTGTTATTTGGTAAATAACACTTTTAAAGCAAAGTTGCTCTAAATGTTGCAATAAAAGTCCATTAAAAATGCCAACTTTGCACAGTGACAGTGTCAATCTTATGCACCCCCCTTCAAAAAAAAGTGTTACCATTGTTTTCTTTGCATTATTTGAGGTCTGAAAGAATTGCATTTTTTCATTATTTTGACCAGTTCTCCTTTTCTGCAAAAAAAATGCTACATTTTTGCTTGGACTTTCAGAGACTTGTTGTCAGTAGTTCACATTTCAAGGGTGTTAGACTGCTTTTAAAAACAATCATTTTGCGATGACATAATATTATCAAGATACGACAGATTGTGTTTCAGTCATTTAATTTAAAAAAGATGTAATTATCTTGTGATCTTTTCAAAGGAATTTAAAAACATAATTCAGACATTTTTTGTATCGTTGCAACATCGACTGCAAACTTTAGTGGTCAAAAACCTGCATTTAGCGATTATTTTAGAATAACATTAACTAGTGGGCATTTACGTTTCATTTTGTCAGGAGAGAATTATTGAGCGATTAAAGGACCAAAGAGAGAGAGAAGACAGAGAGCGTCTGGAAGAGGTGGACACCTATAAGAAGGAGAACAAAGAGCTGAAGGAGAAGGTCAACAACCTGCAGATAGAGTTAACAGAGAAGGAGGTAGGTGTGAGCTCGTCTGTGTGAGGGCGTCGGGGTGAATCCACATGCCTCTCTGTGTTTCTCTGTAGAACATCCAGCTCTCCTCTGTAGTGCATCCACTCAGTGTCTCTCTCACCAGCTGTCTCCTCTGATTCTGTGACCTTTTCACACCTGCTGACAAGGCAAGACTGCTGGATTTAAACGTGCTTTCGACGTCTGTGTTGATTGTCTACCTGCAGTCTAGTCTCATCGATCTCAAAGAGCATGCATCCTCCCTGGCATCCTCTGGCCTCAAGAAGGACTCAAAGCTCAAGTCCCTGGAAATCGCCATCGAGCAGAAAAAAGAGGAGTGTAGTAAGTTGGAGACGCAGTTGCAAAAGGTAGGTGTTTGTCCTTGTCTTGGTGAAAGCTCACTCATCAACATGTTTTACAGGTGATCATTTTATCTGATTAATGAAACCAGTAAGCACCTGTTCGTGTACCTGTTCAAAATATTTCATTTTTGGAAGAAAAAAACACCAGATGCACTAATTGAAGCTCCACTATCCTCTGGCACATCCTGTTTTGAAGACTTGTACAGAAAGGATTGGCGTGTTTGATGGCTTTGTTGGTAGCGAGGACTCACCGTGTGCAGAAGCTGGAGTCTTCGATTTCTGGTCTCTGAATATTTGTCACATGTCTTTCCTTTCAAACTGGTTAGTGAAGTCATCTAGCGCCAGAAGATGGAAGGATTAAACAATCAAATAGATATATACAGTTAGTTAAATAAAATGAACATTTCAAAAAATTTACTCCTTAATTTTGTCACAAACTTTAATGTGTTTTATTCTACTTTGTGTGCTAGATCACCACAAAATAATGAAGCTAAGTAACGACACATAATTTTTACAAATAAAATCTAAATGTAGATAGGATTGGTGGACAGGATCAGTTTCACATGTCGGTAATGACTGATCACTGATCTCCCAAAGTTAAGGAAAATTAAGTTGATTTGTTGGTGCTGATTTGTTTGAACAATTAATAAAAACAGTTCAGTATCCTCACCTAAACAGACAAACTAGACAAGAAGAAAACCATTGTTAAAAGATAGTATCAAGAAGTCTCGTTTACATTTTATAGGAAATCTAACATTGCACATTATGATGAAGACGCCATCTCTCTACTGTGCCACATGGGTTGGTGATGATGCTTTTTTTTTTCTTTTTTTTGCATCTGACCTGAATTTCTAATAAAAAAATGTTCTTCAACTTTTGGAGAAATGAACAAAATTGAAATAAACAAGGAAAAATTACTTTGATTTTGTTGTTTCACAAACTGTTGAACATTATAAAACTGTCGTTTGATTTGCTAATTCTGTTTTGGGAGTAGGAAGAGGTCACTGAAAGCTTGTCTGAACAAGAGTCTTGATCCAGCGTTACATAAATCACTGCTCTGTAGGATCCTGGCTGCCGTCACTTTCTCTCCTCTGCTGCAAGCTGCTGTACTTTGTCACAGTGCTACGCAGAACAAGGAGTCCCTCCGTCTTCTTTGTCTTCATGACCCACAGACCGTCCCAGCGTCCATCTGTCGTCATCAGTGTTTTGCTGCTGTTAACCTTTAACGACACGTTCAGTGCTGAAACTGTGTTACTCTGCCATCAAACGTGTATTATGTCTGATCCTACTGTTATCTCCTCTGGCTCAATAAGCCCTAACACCTAACTCTCCCTGAACCCTCCCACCCACCCCTCCTTTCTAATGTCCCTTCCTCGACCCCCCTCTGTTGGCAATGTAGCAAGCTGAGCAGCTATTCAGTCACATGAACAATCCTGTAAGTCCCTCTCTTGAGGCCTGCGAGGCTCACATTGAAAGCATGAGGGCACTGAGAAGCTCTTTGAAATATGCTAGATGGTGATCATGGCGAGTCCCAGCACAGGCACTGCTTTCCCCCATCGACATGCATGTTGCCCATTGCACTGTGCAGGTATTACAAGCTTCAGACTGAACAGAGAGTCCTGTGCAATGTCCTCTTACAGTGATTAATGTCTGTGTGTGTGCGTGTGGGTGTGCGTGTGTGAAAATAGTGTTACACAGTCAAAATTGTTGTGTTTTTTTGTTCTGTTGTATTTATTGCCAGCATAAATTAGCACAATTCCCACATTACTCAATAACATTTCTAAGGATTTATTCCTTTAGATTTTATTAAAACGCAGGTATTGTTTTAGGTAACGCTAATATTTTAAGATTTCCTTGTTCCAGCAACATTAGCCTTGAGCAGAATTATATTTGTACTTATAAAGTTTTCATTACAGTTTCAATGGATGTTTAAACTATCCAGACAACCATTAAAATATGCAATTTTAAGTCAGAGCAAAAAAACACATTTAATCATTTGTGTTATATATATATGCAAAATAATGAAAAACAGGTTCAGTATACTAAAGTTTTTAAGAGGGATTTATAAAAGCCACGATTTATGAATTCTTTCACCGACTGTCTGCCTTCCTGCAGCTTTAAGTGTCACACACTGCATCAGGAAATTATCCACACCATTGAATTTTGGAATTTTTTGTCACATTGCAATCACAACAAGAAAATATTTTGTTGTGACTTTATGTGGTCGACCAACATGAAGTAGAAAATAATTGTAAAGTGGAGGCAAATTGATACATTTTAGTTTTTATGTACAAGAGAGAGACTATATATACCACCTTCTGTCAAATTTTAATCAGAGTTTGATGGATTAATTCATATCAATTAATCCATTAATTGATGGAAATTAATTGATGTAATTTCCATCAATTAATTGATGGATTAATTAATATCAATTAATCCATCAAACTCTGATTAAAATTTGACAGGAGGTGGTAAATACAGTCTCTTACAAGTAACACCATCATCATGTGATAACCCATAAACAAAAATGTAGTGCGAACTACTGCCTTCAGAGTTCACCTATGTAAATTAATCTGTGTTAAGCCAGTTGTACTATGATGACATCAGCTCTGGAGGCGCTGCAAAGATTTACAGCTCAGGTGTGTTTAGTGGCAAAAATGATCTTGTTCAAAAGTAATTCTTAATAGGTTTGCAACTTGCCACAATCTGCATAGGAGGCACAGCAAACATGTTAAAGATGTTTTAGCATATTTTTAGTTGGTCTTTGCTGTGTCTAGAAAATAAGTTCGGCAACAACAAATGTGAGACTTGTGGCTGTAATTTCCCTGGTTGTGAAGGTTTTTGAAAAATTGATCACAATTAATCTGAGCATCCAAAGACAACCAGATCCTTTACAGTGTGCATAAAGATAGCAAAGTTTACGATGCAGTTTTAACATTTACAATGGCGTGTGTAAACACACTTATCACCTCAGCTTTCATGCACTCTTGCTATCTTCAGATTTTCAGTCGGCTTCTAATCCACCAGCACATCAAGTCTTTACTAATGTTAAACTTTGTAAAGGTGTTTTGGATGGATTTTTAAAACTTCTGGTTGATAGGTCCCTCATAAGACTTTATCTTTCTGGAAAACTACAACATCCCAATAGTAGCAGCATCGTAGTGGCAGCATCATACTGTGGGTTTTATCTTTAGGAGGGACTAGGAAGCTGAGGAAAGTAGAAGATGGGTTTCATGTAAATACAGACCAATCCTGGAGGAACAACTTGTTAAGACGCCTCAAACAACCGAGACGTGAGACCCTCCAGGAGACGCATAAATCTCCACTGCTTTGTGTTGGTTTATTACATAAAATCACACAAAAATGAAATAAACTTTGACATTTTAATGAGATAAAATGGGGTTAAATATCAACAATAAATACTTTTGCATAATCTCAATTCACTTAAAGATTCTGACAGATGAGCAATGACATAATTGTGTTTTTTTTACCCCCACATGCCAAAAATATTAACGATAAATTGCTCCAACTTCTTTTTCTGCACACAGTCAGTTTACAGATGCAAACACTGTTTCAGCTCTGTTAGGTTTGCATGATTCGTTGCATGTCGTTATTGTTGCAGCGCTTCTCGTTTCTCTCAGTGTGGTGCTGGTAGCGTTTGTTCGAGCCGTGGGTGGAGATCCCTGCTGTGTTTTGGCGGATGGCTCTGTAAAACTTTGCACCATACGTGGATCTGTTTGCTTCCCCAAGGGTGATGTGTACCTTTGTAGTAAATTTAATTGAAAATTCAATCATAGTGGTGATGAGATTTGTCGAACGTGACCAAAATTGAGTTTTGGCTTTGGTTATTTGTGATCATCTTGTTTTTTTCTGAATATTTAATAGATTTTGTCAGGTTTTGTTTTTTTTCTGTACACGTAGGACAAACATGCACATTGTAATACACTCTGCATACTAACCAAGTGACAGATGACTGTGAGACTCAGAGGGACATTTAAATTGAGCTAAATAATAGCTCTGTTAAAGCTAATGAGCCAGCAACAGTAATGATGGCCTGGTTCACAATGTTTACTCAACTCTTCACTATATTGCATTCACAGAGACAGATCTACCACAAGACTTTAGAGCACAGTAAAAACATTGTGAGCTGCTCTCCATGGCTCCTTTGGCTCGTCAATGTGAACTGACTGTGCATCTTTCCTTGGTAACACGGATGCAGAAAGCTCACGAGGTGGAGCAGCAGCACTCGGGCCCCCGAGGAAACCCAGAGTACGTGGACCGAGTGAAGCTTCTGGAAAAGGAAGTGGGCTATTATAAAGACGAGGCAAGCAAGGCTCAGTCGGAAGTGGAGAGGCTTCTGGACATCCTGAGAGAGGTGGAGACCGAGAAGAATGACAAGGACAAGAAGATTGCTGAGCTGGAAAGGTGAGTGAAACGAATCTCTTCTACCAGTTTTATCTCTATATATATAAATATATATATATATATATATATGTTCCTTTCTGTACCTCTAAATAAATGCCTTATACTAAGAAAAGCAAGCTGTCATCAAAGATGGTTTGTTTCATATCAGCTTACTTAAAGAAAACAAAGCATTTGGTTTCAGCTATGTTTTGTCCTCTTTTCCAGTTTTCTGTTTTTCTGCTTGTGTTTTAATATCTTTAGTCGCTGTTAGTTACCCGTTCTTTCTGAATGCTCTTGTTTGTTATTCTAATTCGGTTGAGTTAGACATTATGATTACAGCTGTTAGTTGCAACACAACGGTTTCCATGACACAAACGAGTTTGTTTCTGTTGATGTTGGATGCGGTTTAGACATCAAGTTACAACCTACTTGTTTCCACTTGTCTATGCTTAACTTCCAGCCATTTGCTCAAGCATAGCTGTTTAGTTTTGGATGGAGTCTGTGCAGATTGAGTTTGTTTGAAGGTCTGATAAAGCCGATGAAGTCTTGCATGAATGTCTGAATGTCCCCCAGATAAGCAGTGATAAATGTTTCACCTGCTAGGAATTTTAATGCTTTGTCGTAAATTTGAGATACACCACTATTGGGACCGATTTAAATTTTGTAAAGTTCTGACGTAACGATTTTAACCTAAATTTTACTTTCACAGTCACTGTGTTAAACATTACTATCTAAAACATTAGTGTCTCTGTTCATTTCCATAAATAGAGCCATACTTTAACCTTAGCATTAAATCCTTTTGAAAAAAGTTCACCTGGACATTTTCCTCATTAACAACTTCCACACCAAAGAGAGAAAATACCATGACCTGCCTGCATTTATTGGTCCAGAATTTAATAGGTGTTTTAGGCTTTGACGGACGAGTTACCAGACAGCATTAAGTGTCAATCAATGGGTTGATTTTCCTCACAAGCTGCATTTTCTCCCTGCATGATGTTGGAACAGAGTAATTGATTTCTGTAAATGTGCTTCTTTCATTCTTGTATTTATGTGACATTTAATCCAGAAACTTGACTCTGAAATTGTTGTTTAGTTTTGGTTCAGCTGATGAAGTGGATTGCTAAACTGACCTAAGCATTGGTTGAATTGTCTGAGGCCATCACAGATCTGCTGCGACTTCTTCTTCTCTCCTGTCACATACTGTGTAGCACAGATACAAGCTAGATGTTAGTAAAAAGTGCCCACTCAGTTGAGTTCCTTGCTTAGTCTTTCACCAAATGTGATTAATTGAGTTTTCTTGTCCTTTTTTTTGCCATCCTTACCCACTTTTTTCATCCTGTATCCCTTCTGTCTTTTGTCCCCTTCTTTAACCCCGACCATTGGTCAACTTTGACCTCTGTTCATTCCCTCTTTATTCTTTCTCAAATTGGATTCTGAATCTTCAATCTGTCCTTCATCTTCTTTGAAACGCTCTTGTGCCCTTCCTTTTGCACTAAATTTCAAAAAGCCCCCCATCCACTGCCCCTCGCCATACCCCTCGTTCTGGAGGCAGAGCTCCCCCTGACCCACTCCCTTCTGTGTCTGCCGCCCCTCAGCAGATAGGGGGCATGGTCTGGGATTTCCTGGGAAAGTGAGTGCTCTGCCCTGGCACTTCAGCTCCGCTCGGCTTCCTGATTAAAAATCTTGGACCGCACCTGCTGCGACTGCGTCTGGTTTCACCCATGTGCCTGGTTCTGCCTGCTGTCTGTAGGATGCACAGATCTTTGCATCGCAGTGGCAGTTTTTGTTTGTTGTCTGTGTTTTCATTACTTACTTCTACACACGATGCAAAGACTCGTGCAGTTTTTGTTTTTCTTTCTCAGTGACTGTCTGCACCTGCTCCATGAATGCATTTCTTTCAGCTTGGGCATTAGTTGGGGAGCATGTGCGTGTGTTTGATGTGTGCATGACATATAAACTGTTGCATGTTAGTTTTCTAAAAAAATTAATGACTAACCGTACATTTATCTGTGCAAAGATTTTAACCCGTTTCTTATTCATTCATATTTTCCTCTCAAGGACCAGAATTTCTTGTATTTTTTATTTTATTTTATTTTATTTTTATTGTAAGTTCTTCATGCTTTAGATGATCTATAAAAGTTTTTCATAGATTCTAGCTACTTTTTTAAAAAATCAGTTTCAGTTCTGTTTCTCAAGCTATGAAATGAGAACAAATGAAAGCATTGTGACTGGCTGGTTCTAACAAAGTTCATAAAGATCCAATTTGGGTCTTTACATAGTTGTCTGCCATATTTGGACACAACATTAGTTCTTGCCTTGAGCTTTAAGACCCTTGTTAAGCCTGAATACAACAACATGAAAGAGGAAGAATTACAGGGCTCTTTAATTTAATGAACGGAGAAACAAACATACCTTCACTAAAAATGTTGTTTGTTATTGGACAGAAAATTATAGACCTTCAGAAAGCCTGAAGAGCTGTTGAACAAAATTTGATCAAATACAGAAAGTCTGTCTCTTTGTGAAACAGATAAAAAGATGGATAACTGAAAACCTTTGCACAGGATTGTGTATTTCAAATATTGCACATGTTGTGGTGTTGATTTTCTTTACTGAGTAACAAATATTTTATATTTCTGTTTCTTTTTTGCTTGTGTATGAAATGATTAAGTGTAAAGTGCAATCGTTCACATCAAGGATACCACATTTTACAATTTATGGCACCAGCATATATCCAGGTGTTTGTCAAAGATGCTGCTGTTTAAATCCAGCCCATCATTGTTGTGCCTTGGAAAAATATTGATACACCTTGAACTTGTTCAGATTTTGTCACTTAGAAACCACAAACCTGAGCGGATTGTATTGACATTTTATCTGCTAAACCAACACTGCGTTGTGCATGATTGTGAAACGTCCATGGATATATATTTGAACTCAGCGCTCTGGGTTTGAAGCACATAGAGAGGTACATTCTGGTGCTGCTCCGTCTTTGTCTATGTTCTATTACATGAAACCCAAATGAAAATGTATTGAAGTTTGTGGTGGTAATTTGACAAAATTTGAAGAAGTTATGGAGTCTGAATACATTTGAAAGCGAGTGATTTTCTGTGAGACCTTGGTATGATTCTTTCTGCTCCGTTTTTTATTTGTTTGAGTTGATTTTACTGCACACGTTGTTCCTACCAAGTTGAAACAGCGTGGACAGCAGCATATTTTCACTCATTCACACACACACCCAGAACATTTCTGATTATATGTTGTTTTATGTGCTGTTTGTTAAAGCTTTTGTGAAAAGTATCAGTCCTCAGCTGTTACATCTCCCTCTCCTATGGGCACATTTCACTCCTTTTCATTCCACCCATCTATCTGCCTCATTTCTTTCTGTCGGTGACACTTGCACTTCTGACTGAGATTTTCCTTTTTACATCTTCACCTGGCATCTTCTCTCTTTCCCAGTCTCTCCCTCCCAGTCTGCTCTAGCTGTCTTCCTAGCTAACCCTAACAGACACTGAAGGAAATACTCACAAAATGACCTGCATGACTGAAGCTGCTGTGCTCCTAGTCTGTGCGCCATCAGCATCAGGATGCTGTATTTTGTCGGATCTGGACTGAGTCCTATTGAGTCTGCTCTATTAACGAATCCCCTGCATTTTCAACTAATGCTCTTCAACCTTTGTCTCCCACTCAATCAAAATGCCGTTAACTTCCCTTCCTTCCTTGGCCCCGTTCCGCGTCCTCGTCTTTTGCCCGGCTAATTCTTTGCCTGTCTGACTGCATGTCTGCCGCTCCCAGGCTTGGCAGCAGATGCACAGTGCTCCATGTTGTTCAGAGAAAGTGCATCCTGCAAAAGCTGCGTCAGACTGTCACAGGCTTGTCTGTAATCTCAAGTAGTGTTGGATGATTATACCCCCAAGGTGTTTTTTTTTTTACATTTGTTTTACATTTTGATTCGGAAACTTTTTTACATTTTTATTTTTGCTTTTCTTCTGTGTGTTTTTTCCTGCTTCCAATGTTTTCTTCACGTGTCCTTCATCCTATTGTCTTCTACCTTTAAATCTACCTGTCTGCAGTTTAGCTCCAAGGTAAGATATTTCCCTGCAACTCTCGTAGTCCAACTCTACTGGGGTTGACCCAAACTCCTGCACTGAAACCTTCCAGTCCTCCCAACAATGACATGAGGCTCAGTTCAGATGGGGATGCTCATGCTTTGTTACTGACTCATGACTGACACAATTTCTTCCATTTGTACTCATTATGGTTCCTCATCTTTTAATGGGTTTGTAATGTGCCCTCCTCACATCTTAGCTCCTTTAGATTTGACTTAATTACTGTTGTTGTATGGAAAAATTTTAGAAGTGTGTAATTTTACAGGCAAGGAGGTAAAGATCAGATCAAGAAAGGCTCCAACATCAAACTGGGACTACAAGGGGACAAGAAAGGCTTAGGACAAGATCCTCGCAAGGAAGGCTCTTTAGAAAGTGGTCACCACTTAAAGGTGAGGATTTAACTTATCTTTCATAAATAATGAGCTCTGATTATGTTTAAACACCTGAAGTGCCATTTATAAATTTAAATACATTCAGTATACGATATCCATCTTTTAAGATGCGATTATGATGTGATAACAACTTGATGATTTTAAATAGTAAAATGAATGTGCACAAGTTTGAATCTATTGTGAAATTACTCTCTAATATTACCCTACTAATATTGGGAAAAATACCCTTAAGAAATTTCAGAGAGGTTATATTTTTTAGCATATGTTTATGCAGATAATAAATTCTTTTCCTTTTTTTTCCCAGAAAAACCCATCATACCTCTTTTATCCAGTCTCCTCTAAGTGGTTTAAATATTGTCATGATTAACTGAGCACACTTAAAGATCGTTATTTTAAAAAATCCCACTGTTCACTTCAAAGTTTTAAAATTAAGATCCAGTTGCAAATATGTTCATGTAGAATATGAACATATGTGTTAAAAAGGTGTTAAAACATTTCTCCAAATGTTTTAATGACTGAATATGGTGGGTGTTCCAACTAGATAATGACCCCAGACACATCCATTAAAAGTATTTTGAATGATAAACCACACTAACATTAAGCTTTTGAAATGACCTTTAATTGAGAACCTTAAACATTAACAAACCAGGCTTAAAAGTGAAGTCAACCCCAGTTAACAAACCAATTAAAAAAAACTGTGCAAGGAACTAGTTGAGAAAAAAGATATATTTTTTTGTTTTTTCTCTAAAACTCTATTGGTACATAAATAGGAGTGTATGTATATACATTAGGGACAATATGCATAATTGTGACCCAGTGAAAATTATAGAACTTTCACATTAAGTTCAAAACCAACTTCTAGTTCTAGAAGCTCAAAACTCAGATGACATTCACACCCAGGATAAGCGTATTTGAACTTCTCAGCCTCACTTCATATGTTTGCACTGAGTCACTGTGTGTTTTCTGCTCTGTCTGATGTGCTGTGTGTCAGCTGGAGGAACTGATGAGCACCCTGGAAAGGACGAGACAGGAGCTGGATGCCACCAAGCAACGTCTCTCCTCCACGCAGCAGTCCTTACAGGAGAGGGACACCCATCTCACTAACATGAGACAAGAGCGCAGGAAGCAGCTGGAGGAGATCCTTGAAATGAAGTCAGTATTGCTGCATACTTGACAGTTTCACTTTGTCCAATTTATTTCATATGTAGTATCAATTTTATATTGTTACTTGACAAGATGTTGCAGCAAATGCCACTAAAACAACTTTTGTATCAAAAAGGAGAAGTCCCAAAGCTTCATTAATAAAGATGTTTGTTGTGTATTTTGACCCCTCTTTAGGGTTTAAATTAGGGTTAGGACTACACACAAAGACACTACGCATTGCCATGTGCGCATTAATACTATTTATTACTTCAAATATTTAGTGCGTTACATAAACTAGTTGATTTAGGTCAAATCTTTTGAAGTTTGCCAAACTTCGCTGAATTCACCCTTGAGCTACAAATTTACCTAGCAGTGCTTTAGAAAGACTTCATCCTTTCTAACTTTAAAGAACTGTTACAGGATTATAGGTAACACTTTATTTGAAGGAGTGTGCATAAGATTGACATAACACTGTCATAAACATGACATAACACCTGTCATGGACATGAAGAAGTCTTTATAAATATTTATGACTGTTGTCATAAAGTGTCATTCGGTAAATAATGACATTTTTAATGCAAAGTTGCTCTAAAGGTTGCATTGAAATTCCATTAAAAGTGTCAATGTTGCATTAAATTATCATAATTTACAAAATCATGCAAAGTTGGCACTTTTAATGGACTTTTAATGCAACTTTTTGAGCAACTTTGCATTAAAAGTGTCATTATTTACTGAATGACACTTCATGACAACTGTCAAACATTCATAAAGACATTATGTTCATGACAGGTGTTATGTCAGTCTTATGCAAACCCCACCCAATAAAGTGTTAGTGGATTATATTCTGCCCACAGGTAGTTGTGAAGTAGAGTTGGATATGAACTGTATTTGGCAGAGATTCAGTGCAGTTTTAGAAATGATAAATGTTCTCCATTTTTATATGTGTGGGTGCTAATTATTTTTTGTTTGTTTTGATTTGTTTTCAGACAACAAGCTCTGCTGGCAGCCATCAGTGAAAAAGACGCTAACATAGCATTACTCGAACTATCTGCCTCCAATAAAAAGAAGACCCAGGAGGAGGTGCTGGCCCTGAAAAGAGAGCGAGACAAACTGATGCACCAACTCAAACAACATGTTAGTACCATTTCAAGCACTGTAAAAAAAAAGATGAAGTAACTTGCCACACAAGTTCTTTTAACCCTCCCACAGCTCATGTGGAGTGCAGCAAATGTCGAAGTCAGACACTTTTTTTGTCACTGGGTCAATGTGACAACGTGCACACAGAGTAAAAAACTCATTTTACGTCAAGAAGAGATGTGCTTTATATTTTTGAAGAAAAGCCTACAGCTCCTTTTTGTCCTTTATGTTTATCACAAAATGTGTAGTATCCTCATAGAGAAAGCCATAATAAAAACATGCAACACTGTTTGCTGGATTGACAATAGATTATAGAAAATGTTGCTAAAGAAAAACTTAAAATTAGTGTAAATTTTAATTAATTAGTTGGATAGATGTTAAAAACCTTGGTTTATTCTAAGGTTTTGCGCTTGTTCTCCATTGGTTAGTGTTAGGTTAGTTAGAGACGGTAGCTTGAAACAACAAATCATGATGTAATAACTTTCTTCTCAGACACAAAGCAGAATGAAGCTGATAGCCGACAACTATGAGGATGACCAGTATCATCCACACGCTCCTCACCACCAGCCGCAGCCTCCACATGCCCAGACTCAGCCACAGCCCCAATACCCCCACCCTCCCCACGCTCAGCAGTCTCCTTATCCACACGCCACACACCCCCAACACCCACAGCACCTGCAGCACCCACAAGCCCCGGCGCAGCACCCGCATCCACAGCAACCACAGCCCCAGTATCCTCAACACGCACAACACCCGCAGCACCCTCAGCATCCTCAGCATCCTCAGCATCCTCAGCATCCTCAACCACTTCCTCAACACCAACAGCATCCACGCCCCCCACAGCCACAGCACCCGCACCAACAGCACCCGCAGCATGTGCCGCAGCACCCACATGGACATCCAGGTCCCCAGCACCCTCACCCCCAACACCCACATGGCCCTCCCCCCCAAGGACCTCACCCGCAGCATCCTCACCCGCAGCATCCTCAGCACCCTCAGCATCCCCAGCATCCACACCACGCCCAGCATCCCCGTCACCCCTCGCCACACCATCGTGGAGGGCCGGCCCGTGGACCGCCACACGCAGGTCACCGTCCCTCTCCAGACCAGGTCAGTAAACGCCTGCTGTACGAATGACAAGATAACAAGATTGCACATTTCTCACACAATGACGTGCAACACTTTTTAGATCAAGGGGTTAAAACACAGGGCCGACGGACACAAAACAATCATTCTGGAAGACACTGTACGCAACTAAAATGAATGTGGCGGCAAAACGGCTTACGTGACGGTGTATTTTGTAGAGTAAAATCAGTCAGCAGAACTAACATTGTAGGAAACAAACCTGGTCTCTAAGTGTTTTCTCTTGCACAACAGGATGACGAGGAGGGCATTTGGGCATAGCTGAGACAACCAAAGCTCTAATTTTGTTTTGAGGGGTAAGTTGAGATTTTTCTGAAGCTGTTTACATTGTATAAACCACAAACTGAACAATGATGCTTTTTACTGTCATACCTGATTATTTTCTCTCATATAGGAGATTCAGTCACTACTGGAGGAGCATGGTCATCCCAGATGTTGAAACACCACCCAAATAAACATTTATCACCTTCAGTGAATCAGTACTTCTGAGCAGTGGGACCTTTATATATTTTATTTTATTTTATTTTTTCGGTTGGTTTTTGTTTTTTTACTTTGGTCTTTTGTTTTGTTATGTTTTGCACATTTTTTTCTGAGGAACAGGAGGAGGTACTCAGGTTTTCAGGTCCTGCATGAAGACTGGCAGCTGAGCAGGTAATTAAAATGTGCTTCTGCACATTTTTGAAAATAAAAACACACAGAGAGGAAACAATAAGTAACTGAACATGTCAACGTTTTGCTCAAAAATATGACGATGAAACCAGAGGTTGGTAGCAACCCAGTTAGATGTGATGGTGACACATACTTTCTCACAATCTCTCTACAAACCCTGAACACTCAAGGAACCGTCTTCTATGTACCCTGATCTTCAGTTTTGATTGTAGGTCTTAGCCGTCATCTGCAGGTTTTATCTCTCTAAATCATCTGACAGTTTTTTGGCAGTGTGGTTGGCATCATTTTCTTGTTGAAAATATTTAGATTCTCATCAAGAATGTTCTAGTCAACTTATCCTAAGTCTATGTCTGAACTTAGACAGAATAAATTCAGACATAGACTGTGCTGTACTTCAGTCAAACTTAACCTGTGCTACTATATGCAAGGAGTTAAATTTTCGTTTCATCTGACCATAATATCCAAGTATTTTAGAGGCTAATCTAAATGCTGTGCAGCAAACAAGCCTCATTATGCTTTTTTTCAGCAGTGGACTGTTGTGCAGTGAGCTTGTTTGGAGGCCATGAGGCTTAATGCTTTGTCTTTTGTTTTCATGTAATCAAATTATTCTGCTAATTCCGGTGTTTATCATAATGACTCATTGTCAGAAATCTTGTGAGGAATGCTGGTTTACATAACTCACAAAATCATGGCTGGTTTACGGTGAAATTATGTTTCTTCCACTTCTGGATTGTGATCATAACGGTGTTTGCTGAAACATTCAGAAGTTTAGAAATATGGCCTCATCCAAAGGCATCAGTGCATTTTATAACAATGTGGCTGTAAAGGTTCAAGGGTATCTTTGTAATGAGAAACACCTTTGCAGGACTAAACCAAGCTGTGAATTATTGAATGGTTGCTGTACATTTTTAGCCATTTCTTGACTTTCTTTGCAATCGTTTCCTTCATGTAACTCCCCAGTGTTTAACCCACACAATTTAGCGACTAAATCTTATTTTCTTTGTATGTGACCACCATAGTGTGACAAAGACATTGCCATGTTCAGTACTTATCTCTCTTGCTGTGCAAGCATAAACATCACACTTCCAACCATACTTTGTTCTTATGTTCCTCACAAGGTGAGGTGAGGCCTTCGCTTTGCGTGAATAGGAAGACCATCCTCCACAGTGTTCACAAATCATCTAAAATGATGCGCTGATGGAGACACGGAAGACAAATTGCTGCTTTAACAGACACGACTACCACAGGCACCCTGCAGCAGAGGTGTCACAGAAGTCACCTCACCTGTCTGTCACCTGCTGAATAACCCCTCTTCATCCTCACAACAGAGAACTTATGATTCTGCCGGTAAAGATGTTTCATTATTTATTTATTTTTTTTATCAAACCACATCTTTTGTTTAAAAATGGTTGTTATCTTGTTGACTGTTAAAGTCAAGCTCTGACCGGCTTCTAGGCCTGACGCTCATCCTCACTGCCCTCCTGACTCACCTAGTGACTTCTGACCCCTCCACGTATCGCTAACGGCCCTCGGAGTGTCTTCTGCTATCTTTTACGTCCAGAAAAGTCGCGTTTATCTTCGAGGTCACGCGTTAGGTATTTCTTCCTATTATGATGTCTATCTTGACTAGATAGACAAGATGGACACATTGAAGTCACTTTAGGTTTTCTGTTGCCATTTTTTGTTGGCACAAGGAAGCACATTTTGTTCACCTATGGAGCGCCTTGAGTGACTTTCCTGCAGTGTTTCCTTTGCTGCACAAACCTCTGGTTTTGGGGCCTCGTTTTTTCCTCAAAGTAGTGGCTCTCATCAGCATTTTTTTTTTCCTTCACATTACCTCATTTTAGTCAGAAATAGTAAAAGAAAAAAAAATCAGTCTATGCAGATATCAACATAGAGATAATGCATTTTTATTTTTCCATGTATATTTGAATTAATTATAATTGTATTTGACCAATCAGAGCTGCCAAGAGAGTGGTCAAAAGATATTCATTAGATTCTTTTGATTTTCTGCGACTATGCACCTTCTCTGTGTTGGCAGGAACTTTCACTAATGGTGCTTCTGCTGGTGCTCAAACTAAATGGTGTCAGAAGATCTAACCAGAGCATCTTTTAGTCCTTTTACAGTAGAGGGACTTGGTCCCACAATGGGCTTCATAAGCAGCAGTACAAGACTGCTTTGTATATATATATACTACTGGTTAAAATCTGGGGAGGGGAGGGAGCTTTGTGATTAAACATTTTCTCCAAAACTACGGCTGCCGTTAGCCTCAGAAGAGACTGTGACGCTAAGTAGACGTTTTCTCTGCAGATCTAAGTGGTTCCAGTGACACCCCAGTCTCTCGATGAGTCCTCGCCCCTCTCCTTCATAATCTTCCAGCAGTAGCCTGTGTGACCTCCCCACACATAGTGACTTGTTTTCTCCTTCTCAACAAGGTGGCCTGTGCCTCGTAAAATCTGTACACAAAAAATAGATATGCATATATTATACATATAGAGAGAAATCTATAGAGTGTGTCTATATGTGGTCAAAAATGTTTAAAACTAATAAGATATACTATATGTTTTTTTTTTCTGTTTATGATTATTTTTCTAACTGGCTAGAGGTCAGAGATATTTTATTTAAGAGTGCTGATGGGTGAAATTTTTCTCAGATTTGTACGCTGTGATAAAACCCTTCAGCAGCTTAACATTCCCTGTCTGAAAATACAGACCAACCCAGAAGAAGAAAAACATAAAATATATTAAACAAGGTTCAGAGCGGCAGTTTATGGGAAAGTGTGTCCAAATTTATCTAGCTGTCTAGAAAAGACGCCAATATTACATTCCTTTAAAGGGATAGTTGGGAGTTTTTGAGAAGGGGGTTCTTGCGGGATTTGTATCAGCAGTCGGACATTTTGCTTCAGATGTAGATCACTGAACAATTTTGATTTGGATGAAGGGAAATTATTTCCCACTATAGAGCCAAGATGACAACAGGTCAGATTGGATCCAGTTCCACAGAACTGTTTTGGTCTCTCACAATAACCTTTAGCAGTATGTGCACTATCTCATTCTTTGCATTAACATTGCTTTTATTTGGGAAAATAGTTTACATGAAAGTTTGTTGCTATATATGCAGCGAGGTGTGTTTCCCTGAGGTTCATCAATGACGACATATTGCAATTATGTTTGTTAAAATGCAAACAAACATACAAAAACGGCTTAAGAAATTTAGGCAAAACCAATAAGTGGCTCAAGTGAATGCTATTTTATTAATCTTTTTTATGCTGCGTGAGGTTTTTTATGGATGCTCAATGTGAAACTGAAACTAATGTTACACACAATAAATATTAGGATAATATACTTGTGAAAGAGCCACTAGGAAAAAGAGTCACAACCGCAGTACTAAATAGTTTTCACATCATGTCAGGGAATGCGATGTTTTTATGAACCAGTGCTACATTTTTTGTTTTAATCTTTTATCTTTTTATTAAAGATTAATTTTTATTAAAATTAATCTTTAATAAAAAGATTAATTTTATTGTCTTTTTTGTCACTTGTCTGTCAGTACCTTTTCATTCGTTTGGACAGCTTTTCTCACCTTAGTACATGACATCATCATTTGAAAACAGCATTTTGTATTAATTCAAGTTTTCTTTATTTGTTATTGAGATTTATAAATGATCTAAAACATTAACAGGACAGAAAACAAATCTGAAGATAATTTGTAAAAGGAAGTAAGCAACTTCTGACTGCTGATAACAAACTCCCAGAATCCCACTTTTTAAAATCCCTCACTCTCTCTTTAACACTAAATCAACTCAGTTGAAGACCACTTAGCCTGTGGTGACAACTTTAAACAGAGAAAAAGTATTTTTTATTTTGTTTTGTAGCTCTCACAGGTAGCAGTGAGGTTCCTTCTGCTGCAAGCAGAAGCTTGCACTTGTAAATGAGGACTATCACAATATCCTCCAAGGAGAGGTTTCTGTGACTCTGTCTGGATGCATTTCTCCTACGTGTATTTGTTGTTGTCGTCATGTGAACTGAAGTGGTGACGTGTGTGTGACCGTGACAGCTGATTTAGGTAGAAGAACCATCACGTTGTTACAGTATTATGAGAAAATGAAGCTGACTGTTACTAATGCCCTCCTCCTTCCTCGACCCTCCCGGTGTCTGTGTGTCAAGTGTTGGTTATTGTAAACAAATGTCTCTCCATCTCACCCAAATCCTCTCAAACCAAGGTGATCCACTCTTCGTTTGTTTTTTTTGGGTTTTTTTACATGTCATTCCCACAGAAGCAGCTCCCACCTTTGAACAAAAACCAACAGGTTCTACAAGACGTTTGTTTGTTTTTGTTTACAAATCTTGATATAAAGGCCTTTTTTATTGTTAGAGAGACAGCGCAAACAGACAGAGGAGCATAAATCCTCTCACTTCATCGGGGGTTAAGAATCCTCCATTTTCAGGTCCTTATCTACTGAATACTTGAAGTAGGGAGTTTTCCTACCATGATATAGCAGACATTATTTAAACGATAGACAACATTTTAATTGTGCCCATGCATGCTGATTTTTACATTATGTGCCAATTGAAGGTGATGGTGTATGGATAATCTACTGTACTCTATGCAGTGATTTCTCTATTGTCGTGTCAAACGGGAAAAAAAAACTATCTAAAAATATAATTGTTAAATGCTGAGGAGATGCCGAACTCGAAGGTTGGGAGATTGTTTCCCTGCTCAGACTGAAAACTAACAGATGATTCTTTATCCGTGCCTAGAAGCAGCTGTGTAGATTCACCAGTCATTTTTAAAGGCCTTTGAAAGAACTACAAAATGCCAACCATTTGTTTGTCTTTTCTTTGCTGTAATAGTCTTTATTTTATTATTTCGTTGGTGAAACTTTTTGATTGAACAAATCACTGTGACCAATGGCAGATTTGTTTTTTATTATTGTTATTATTATTTAGCAAAGCAAATGTCGAGTTTTTACTTTTTTATTCATTCACTTTTGTATTTAAGTTGAGCTTTATTTTTTCTATAATTTATGCTTACTAAAGAATACCAGTTGGAGACAGTACTCTTTGTAACGGTAAATATTTTGAGCTGTACAGTAACAGACTTAGGAACAAAACTCAATGTGTGTCCAGCATGCTGAATGATCACTCGTGTGAACGTGAGCTGATGCAGCATCAGTCCTCATCCATTTCTTGCATCTGCATTGTGCATTGTGACTGTGTGATGTTGTGTTGGAGAGTGATGTGTGTCTCACTTACTGTGTCCCCTTAGTAGACAGCCTGTGCAGTTTTGTGAGAGCGCAGCATGTTTTTTTTATTTCGTTTTTTTTTTCCAGGTGTGGGGGTGTTGCTGGTGTAAATGTATTCAGAAAAAGAGAGCAACGTGTGAGCGTGTGTGTGTGTGTGTGTGCGTGTGTGAGTGCAGATAACAGAATGTGTGTAAGTGTTATCAATGCAAAAGAGACAAATTTATTTAGAAAAAAGAGAACTTTATCAGCCAGTCGTTAAAGAAAAGAAGTGGGCAAGTTTCGAATGACGCATGGATACTATGTAATGTTTTGTTTGTTTGCTTTTTTTAACAATAGGAGGCTGTCCTTAGTGCCCCAGTTTGCTATTGTCTGTGCTGTATCAGAATAATACTATTGAGTGTTGGCCAGCTTGTTTATATCCATCAAATAAAGGTGACTTTCTTTCTGTCTTTGTTAGTGATTTAATACTTAAAATCAGCCTCATTTTGTATGTAGTAATTGCTACCCATAAAAGCAATGGCTGCACATAAACTGTTTTACATATCATGGAGATAAAAAAGATTTACATTTCTATAAATACAGCAATAACTGACTAGTGCATTTACATCATTAGAGCGTTAGCCATTTTCTATGTCTTCAAACCACTGGCATAAGAATCATTGTACTGGGTGAATTAGTGAATGACAAGTACACCACAACACATAAAATATCTCATCAATGTGAAAGATCTAATGTATATTTTAAGAATGTGTCTCTGAAAAATGTCCACACCACGAAGCTGAATGGCTGCTTTCAGGATGATTTGAATAAAAAATGTTTAATGTGAATAGTTGTGTTTAATAGTGTAGGGGTGGATCTCAAATAAGCAATGCTATTGAAAACATTATCTAACTGAAACACCTGATATAGATTAAGTACATACAATATTACATTAGACCATTGAAATTATTATTAATCCAGAAATCATTTAAAACTGTTTCCTTAAAGCTTGTTTACAAAAGGTTTTTTTTAATCTGATTAAAGAGGTTCATCAGAACATTGAAAGTTTTTCAGAAAACATAGCAGTTATTTCAACTAACTGGATTTATTTTCATATCTGAGGCTAAACGTGTCCTTTTCATAACAATTTGGGGGTGTTAGCGCCCTCTCAGGATGTTGTTTAGGACACTGTCACCCCTGTCTGAGAGCCAGTAACCTGTCATGGCTGCTGCTGCTCCCATGAATATCGATGTGTAGACCAGATCTCCTTTGGCTGCCAGCGTGGCCAAAGCACAAAGCACCACCCCGAAAAACATCTGCTGCAGCACCACCACTTCATCGTCCTGGAGATCCTCAAACAGACCTTTCTCTTGAGCATCTGCAGGAGAGAAAAAGAGTTGTAAACTTCATTTTCTGTTTTCAACCCAAGTGTTTGAGCATTAAAAAAAAATCAACATTAGACTCACTGGGCAGTTGCTTCCTCAAACAAACACTGTCCTTCCTGATGAAGCCTTCGGCACACTGACAGCGGAAAGAGCCTTCTGTGTTGACACAGATCTCATCCAGGCCGGGACAAGCAAGTACTCTGTCACCACATTCGTCTACATCTGAGCAAATAAAAACATTTTGCTCATTTATTTGCAAGGTTTTGTGTTAATCTTGCTACAACTCAAAGTGAGGATGCTGGAAGGGGAGGTATGATAATCATATGATACTCTGGGACCTTTCATTAATGTTTTTGTTTTTTTTGTCAAATAATAAATCTACTTGATTTGAAGATATGATTCCAGAACATTTTTGCATATTTATCAGAGGTAGTTTCTTCTGTTATTCACACTAACCTGAACACTTGGAGCCCATCAGTCTGTAGCCAGGAGCACATTTTCTGCAGCGAGCTGGTCCACCACCCATACAGCCAACACAGGCCACATCACAGTCTGGAAATACAGACACTTTTCATCCCACTGCATTCTCAGAGGTTACAAACACAATAAATGAGTGACAATGTTCTAAAACATAAATCAATAGGATGAGTGTTGAGGTAAAGACTTTAGAAATAGTAAAAAAATATGTGTTGACTACTCTTTTTCTCAAAAACAAAATATTTGTGCAACATATACCTCTAGGATAATTTTATCATGACTGATCTAAATACCAAACCTAATCTGAACTAGAAAAAAAAACATTTTCTGTCAGGAAATTACACACAAAAAAAGAAAAACTAAAAACTCCTAAATGGATAAATATCAACTTTATGTTTCATCAGAATCAATAAAGATATTTTGATTTTTCACAACCTACAGTATGTTCATTAAATTAAATTAAAGTAATTTAATCTCTCTTGTCAGAATAAAATTACCTATGAAAGTAATCTTTAGCAGATCTCAAAACCATTTATTTTTAAAAATAATTTTTAATGTTCTTATGCAATCTAATTTTAAATATAATGTTTACATTAGCTGTAAGTAGAAAATCATGATTAACAAAAATAAAGGCTTTCACACATCATGTTTGTAATTAATCTATATAATATGTTTCACTAAAAACATAAAGTTTCTAAAATAAACTGGCTTTTCAGTAATATTCTAATTTACTGAATAGGTACTTGCACCCTTTCAGTAAATAAAATAAACCATAATAATGCCTGACCTCTGCACTCAAAGGAGCCGTCTGTATTGAAGCAGTAAGTGTTCGGAGAGCAGGATCCCAGCTCAGTGCCACACTCATCGATGTCTGAAACCAACCAAAGCACAAAGACGCTTAACAGATACTGTAAAAGAGATGATGCTCATATTTATACAAAGAGCTTGGTATGTATTACCTACACATGTGAAGTTATAGAGAGCCCATCCAGTCTTGCACTCTTTGCAGAGGTCATTTTCTTGCCCTAAATATTTGCTACAAGCATGCGGGCAGCTGTTGACCTGACGAGCAAGCAGCACGCTGCACAGCCACACAGCTGGCAGCAGCCTTCTCTGCAGCCACTTCTCCTCCATCTGAGCAAGAGATGAAACTGTCAGTGTAACGTGTTACTGCGAGGAAGGCCTGACACATCCTGGACTGACCACGTCTCCAACAAGTGGACAGCAGAGCAGAAACTATGTCAAAAGTAAGAAAACGCTTGTCAAAATGTCAAGGTTCACGTAGGACCATGCAACGATTTTTGTAATAAACTTGATGTTCACATTTATTCTAGAGGAAGGTAGTATTAACATTTACCTGCATTTTTCCCCCATCTGTAGTTACTTTTCCATTTCAAAGTTGTATATGCAGTCATGTAAAAAATAAAGTACATTTCTAGGCAATTTCAGTGTAAAAGCCTCAGACTTACCACCCAGCCACAGAGTGCATGCTCATAACGGGCTTCTATGTATTTAAACTATTTAGGGTGATAATATATAAAACACATATCAGCAAGAAAGATTAGCTTGACAGTCAATGAAGGTAGAAAAATTTGTTGAAACTGAGCGACAAAGACACAAAGATGTGTTTATGCTTGGTGTCCCGCTTTTACCCAGAGATGTGCATAAGCAAATAATCATTAGTGTAAATACAACTGTCACCCATTTTTAGCCCTTTCTATTTGCACTGCTTGTCAGATTTAAAGTACTTTCTTAAAATAACCTTCACTCTTTATTCTATTAGTTTGATGTAATGTGTCATGTTTCTGTTAGCTTTAATCAGAAAAGTCAACATAAACAAAAATAAAGGCTTGACAATAGTCTGTCATTAAGCTTCATCACTTGTTTAAATTACTAATTTGAGTTCTTGAAAAAAAAGTTCAATTTGCAATAATATTGGTGTTAATTGAATAAGACTATAAGGCCTGGCCAGAAGTTGAACTGTTTTTTTGATTGTTAATTTTAAAATACAAAAACTTCCATCAGCACCAACACCGAAATATTAAAATACTTTTAGACATTTCGGTCTCCCCAGTTTTATTTAAGAAATATATATTCAATACAGCAATAGTATTTATAACAAAGTACTTGTAAACAATAGAGTTGCGCAACATAACACAATTGCCTTTGGCTTTTCAGAAATTGCATGAAATATAAATAAAAAAACAGTGCCTACAATTAAAATCTCAAAATAAAGACAAATATTTACTTTCTGCAAAACTGATAGTTAAACAACACACACCGTCGATAGAAAGTGAGTTTTAGAAAACACTTTAAGCACAACAGAGCGTCTTTTTACCTCCTCGTTACACAAGTCAAGTATCCAAACGAGACGCTTTAGACCCGCTAACTGTCTATTTGACTGCAAATCACATTAAAACCACCGGAGCGAGCGGAGCTCGTTGTTATGGCTTATATCTTCTAACACCGCCCCCCTGGATCGTCGTAAAAACTCTTCACAAACGCATCCCTGCTTTGGTAAACTGACACCACTCTTAACCAATAAGATCCTCTGCTGCTTATAAGCGCTTTTAGGTCGTAACTTTATTTTTAGCTAAGTGTGACTGGCTCAGCTACTGAGCCATGACCAGTAGTTAAGCTAAAAGACGTGCAGCTTTCTGTTTTAGTAATAATAATAATAATAATAATAATAATAATAATAATAATAATAATAATAATAATAATAATAAAATAATCTTTATATATCGTTTTAAACACTAACTTTTTGTGTAAACACCTCAATTTCCCCTTTTCAGGACAATAAAGGCTGTTTCTATTATATTCTATTATATAATAATAATTTGATGTTATTCATCTGAAAAATATACAATTAGATTGTCTTATAGCTTTGTAGTTATTATTCATAGATGAGTAAACAAAACCCTATTTACAATTTATTTACAATAAAAAATAGAAGCCATAAATTACAATCTGTCTACATACATATGTGCTTATTGCCCTTCAGATTTATTCATGACGCTGCACGTCACCTGCTTCAGGAACATATTTCAGATTTTCAGGAGAGAACTGAGAGACGACCAAAACACAGTCTTTCCATGAAGAAAGACTATTACATTATCACATTATTATAGCACTGGTTGTGTAATTGAAATGAGGTTCTGTGAAAAGGCTGTAAGCAGTTTTTTATACTTGTAGAAAATCATAGTAGTCAATTTAGTATAAATCCAAAAAATAGTTGGTCCTGGAGGATGAAGTTAGCCTCTTAAAGAGAGGCCAGTACCAAAACACACCATCCTGGAACAAATTGAATCTCTAGGTGTCATAACATTTGGAGGGAACACTATTTTATTAGTTTTAGGCCATCATTCTATTTGCATTGGTGGATTATTTACACAAAAGCTGGTTTTTAATTACACAGAAAGTGAAGGTTGGATACAGTGTGCCAAAAATGATTGTCCTGTGTGAAAAGTACACAAAATGGAACATGAAAGCATTTTCAGTCAAAGTAGCTGTCATCTATAAAAGTAGAGTAAAAAGCAAAAGTACTGTAGCTGTTTAAGTACTTAAATGTTTACACATTTTGCTTTTTACACAATTAAGAAACTACTCTGACTGAAAAAAACGTGTTTAGCTTTTTTCTCTGTACTAATTTCACACAGGAACATCATCTGAGGTGAACTGCCTCCAACCTTGACTTCCTGGTTAGATAACCATGACCTTTTCTATAAATGACAGGCCAGAACAACATGGGGACAATTTAAAAGATTAATAAAAGAAGAAACAACCTAAATTGATCTGGTGGTTTAAAGATTTAAATTTTTTAAGAAGGCCAAAATCTGCTATGAATCTGGTCAATCAAGCCTTTCAATTTGGTCTATGGAGCAAACTAAGCTGGTTTTATACTAAATAAAGAAGCCAAAATAGTTGTCTAATGCAACTCTAAGATATCTGACTGAAACCTTGCACCAGAACCTCACTTTTAAAATTCAGGACTACTTCTTTATAAACCAAAGACTCAGTGTTTACAGCCAACTTCTTTTTCTCTGTCATGTTCAGTCCAGATCAGCATATCCTTCATGTCGATTCTGCAGCAGTATGTTTTTATGTGGCACTTTTTTGCAAGTTCGTCCGCAGTTTCTTTAAAAGTCCTTTTAACAAAAACGGTTTCGATAACCTCCACTTGCTTCAGCTATCCCTCCTCCAGCCTGTCCGTGTCGTATCTGCCTCTTCTACGGTCAGCTCGGTTGTGAGCGACTGGCTCTGAGAGGGAAGCAGAAACAGAGGAAGGCCTTGAAGCAGCTCTGGAAGTTTTCTGTCGCTGTTGTGACTCTGTGTTTGGTGGGAGTCGATTTTCACCAGAACAAAGCGCTCGGCCGCCCTGCCCAGCTTCTTGTGGGCCTGAATGATGAACAATGAGGTCGTAAACAGATCGGAATAAGGTGACTTCATCTGCCGCCGATCCAGCCCTTCTCCGTCGCTGTTCAAGGCGGTCCACTCCTCGGTTTTTTCTAAGGCTTTCTGGGTGAGAACCAGCAGAACTCGACCACCCATGCTGTCCAGCTTCTGGAGTTGGGAGTAGAGCCATGGCAGAGGTCCCAGTGTGCATTGATCCTTCCTGCACCACTGGTCCACAGACACGCTGAAGCCCTGGCTGCAGAGCTGGGAACCCAGCAGACAAACTGACTCTGAAACAGCGTCATCCAAATCTGGGGGGCTCAGCAGAACCACATGGCCCTTCCTGCCAACTTGAGAGTGAAAAAGAAAACTAAATTCAGAGATGTCCTGCATGATTACAAACAAAAGGATTTTAGATGGAAAAAAAAACACTTACTCTTTACGAATCCACCGTGCCGCCAGCTCCACACCCATTCTGCAAAAGTCAGAGTAAATAAGATACAAATACCTGAAGATTTAGCAAATCTGCTTGTTGAATATCTATGTTTCTTACATTTGATGCTTCAAAAGAATGACGCAAAGAGGTTTTAAAGTCTAATAAAAAAAGGCTGGTTTATGGGGCAAATGAAAGGAGCTTTTGACAGATATACTGGGGGCAAATTCCAACACAAACACTCAGTGCTTTATCATAAAACTATAAATTATACTGTGGGATTAGACTGTGTACTCTTTTGTGTGTATTTCTACAAATTGATTTTTTAAGCATGTGGATTTAAAAAAAATGAATGACCTCAAGAAGTGAATTTGTTTAGATAATTCAAGCTTATAAAGAGAAATTCTGGAAGGTTTAAATAAAACATAAAAAATTAAAACTTACTTTTCACATAATCACGCAGGAAATGAACCATTAATGCTGTCAGACAACCAACCACCAAAACACCGACAATCAGGAGAGTCCAGCGCCATCTGCCAGCTGCGATTAAAAACAGGTTCAAAAATAACCTTTTAAAGAACATTTTCAAATTAAAAAAGTTGTGGCTGAATTGTAAAATAATGAAAAACATCATCCTGCAATCAGCTTAAGCCTTTCAAACTTACTGTCAGACGTGCAAAATGGACCAAATTCCTGATGTGTTCCGTTTATTTTCACCTTCACACATAATAAAAAATGGCCGAGTTATTAAACAGCGCTAACTGAGCACGTTTGCTCTATGCAAATATTTGACTGGAGGTCTTGTGTAAATATTTACCATCACACACTGGGAAATGCTTTCATCAACGTTGTCAAATGCTCCTCGTTTTTCCTGAACACGCAGAGGTAAATAATTAGTGATATTTTAGCACTTTGACAATGTTCCAGAGCTTTGTTTACAAAATCACTAGTTATTTCGGATTTGAATTTCCAGGAGGTATGAAACTAATAGCGCTCATGATGTTTGCAATGTTATTGTTAGAATTTTATACAAATATAAGCACTAAACGCACTTAATGAATTCAATTAAGAAATGTGCAACAATGATACAGAAAAAAATAGAGCAAAAACTGGGGATAATATATTTTGCTTTTCAAAAAAAAAGACAGATAAATACAACACTGTTCGTGTACTTGTGCTGATCTTACCCAAAGTCCCAAACTGTTTTGTTTCCAGTCTCTCACACGAGCAAGATTTTCGCTGCTGCTCGGTTTGCGACAAAGCGACACTTCACCATCCAGCCTGCAGGGGGCAGTAAGGTTCCATAAAAGGACTGTTCTGTCACCCATTTTGCTCAGGCGCACATTCACAGAGACGTTTTTCCACACGAAGTGCTGTAAATGAGGTGGTAATCCTTTAAACGACAAAAAAAATACATTGTTACAGATGATTTACCCTCCTGCTTAATGAGGATGTGAAACATTTCAAAGAGAAAACGTTACCTTTTTTGTCAATGTGGCATAATTGAGAACGTATAGTTCCCTCATCATCTTTATCCCATACCTAAAGATCACAAATGCACCAAAGCATGTCATTACATTAGTAAAAACAAGAGTAACTATTGATATCTCATGTTTTAGGCAAAATAATAAAAGTACCTGTATGCACATGCAAGGTGCCACAGAATGAATGGGGATGGTGGTCTGGGCCAGACTCTGTTCAGGAACAGGGAAATAAACAACAACATCACAGTGTTAATTCAAGTTGGTGATGTAGTCTGGACTTCACCAAACATCACATTTGCTGATTCATTTCTGCTACTATTCATATTATTTACACACCATTTAGGGGTCTTAAAACAAATCAATGCAGAAGCTGTCCATCCAGCTTGACAGTACCTGAGCTTTCAAGTCTATAATCTAGACTACTAGTCTAGATTACACCTTAGTAGTAGACAAATGTTCTAGAGTCTTTTTAGAGGTTATTTGTAAAAACATAAATAAAAAAGAAAAGTTATGCCTGTTTCTTCTTCTATGTCACTACTGCTTTGTTTCGGTCTAACATCAAAAAACTTTGACAAAATGTGAAAAGGTCGAAAAGTTTAGTCTTCAAAAACAGCATGTTTATCAGAACTGACACTCAGTACAAAACTGAAAACCGAATAATAATCAAAGCGATAATTTATTTTCTAATTGCTTTGGTTAAAATGTCAAAAATATATTATATTTCAGCTTTGTTTTTTTTCTTTTTGTTCAACAAGCCTGAATGAATTATGAATGTACAAATCTGACTATTTTTATTTTTTGAGTATATTATTACTCATATTTCCTAAACATTACTTTGACAATTCGTCCTTGAGATGTTTCACATATATTCCCAGTCAAATCCTGTAGCTGAGCCAATTCATAAGGGTAACACTAACCAGACAGCGTCCGTTCTCCTCGTATTTGATGCAGAGCGAGGGACGGGACTTGTTGCCCACAATCTGCAGCTCAACATCATTTTCCTTGAAAACTGGTTCGATGCGGAACTTTGGCACTGAAACATTGAAAATAAAATATTGTCATGTATTTAACATGCTCTGGAAAAAAATTCAGAGGCCTCTTAAAATGATCCGTTCATCTAAATTCACACTTTAAAGATATATGTTTGAGTAAAATGAACATTGTTATTTTATTCAATAAACTACTGGCAACATGTCTCTGAAATTATAAAATTACAAGCAAAAGATTATGAGAAATGGTCAAAGTAACGAAAAAGATGCAGTGCTTTCAGACCTCAGATAAATCAAAGAAAAGCAAAATATTCATTTAGGAACAACAATATTGATATTTAGCTCAGGAAAAGTGCAGAAATCAATATTTGGTGGAATAACTAGGAGGTTTTCAGTGGAGTTCAGTGCAGTTTTCCAGAGCTGTATACGTTGTGCAAAAAATAAAAACTTAATTTCAGTTAATGTTTGATTTTTCTGTCTCGTTTACCTGGACACGTGGGGATTTTCTGGAGGAATTCCTGGGAACACACTGTGGACACAGAGAAACATGCATCTTATTGCTGAACATGTTTTGACCTGTTGCTCAAAGGAAATCATCCGGTTTCTAGTTATGCAATTGAAACCTGATGGTGAAACAATGCCCTCACAAGTATTGCCACATACCAACTGTTTATTTCACTTTACATTTTGACATAAATGGAAATAATGAAAAAAAAAAGTATTAAGTGTTTAACACTGTACCGTTCTCTTGTGAAGGTGCATGGAGTTGCATTTTGGGATAAACGGTTATTAGGCTTCCAAAATGAAACTTGTCTGTGATCACCATGGTTATCTGTCAAGATGACACATGTATGAAAGAAATCTGTGAATGAGGCGCTTAAGTTTAAACTCTTCAGCCGTTCAAACTGCATGGAAATTTACAGTACCTTGCTCTTGTTCTGGTGAGCAAGAGTGGTGTAATTAACTGTAAACTCCACCTTCTTGCATCTGGGCAAGGCGCTGGCTGGATATTGGTAACATGCCGTCACAGAAGCTGTTACAACAGAAAAACCACAGTGAAGGTGAAGCAATGCAGGGTCTGAGTGAAACAACCGATATCTCAGAAAACAACTTCTGCTTTTTGTTTTTCTATTGTTTGTTTTATATGTGGAAAATTAATATTAAGAACAAAAGTAAAGTTATATTATTCATTTGCTGACACGCTGTAACTCAGTCTTTCTGCATGGGATCGATCATACAACTGGATTTGAGAAATCCAGTTGGCAATCAGCAAAAGTTTTGCATGTCACTTGGTTCCAGACTAAATAGTCATCTTGCACCTTAGGTGTTGTCTTTGGCAATTAGCTGAAAATTGCCTCACTGGAAAGGACAATTACTAGTTTGTTACAGCGATTTGGCGACATCTTTGTCCTGGTGTTGCAGATCTCTTACAATAAAAGTGGAAGATATTACTAATTAACTTTTATGAGATGTGCCAATGGTCCTCCATGATGTCCTTCATGTTCAGATTTGTCTCTGTTCCAGCGCACCTGATTTAATGATTATATTACGTCCTCAAAATGCCATCTAGGCCTGTTAATCATTTTGTAGTGACCTCATTCTCAAACCATCACAGTCCCAGACTGAGACCATCTCGGTTTTAAATTAGTTTTATGTTTTTAATTTACCTGTTTATCCATTTCTAACATTGTTGTACTGTGTGTTGCTTAGTTAACTTGGCTATATCTCTACCTGTATTTTATGTTGATCTGTTATTTCAGATATATTATATTAGTGTATATTAGTGTTATTCAAAGACAAATGTACCATATTTGCAGATCAGAATATGGAGTAACAAAGGAGTTAAATAAAACCTTACATCTCTCAAGCATCGTGTCCTCATTGTCATCTTCCTCATCGTTGCCAGAGTGGTTGTCGTTCTCCACATCTCTAGCCATAGGGATGTTGCTGACCTCTGTCTCTAGCACAAGACACAGTGCACAGTCTCTTTCGGCCTTACAGCAGAGCTGGAAAGATGCTTCAAACTGAACATGGTTGTCCTTTTGTTCATAAAGACTGTTTCTGATGGTGCAGTCAGAAAATGCCTTGAAAAGAGACAATTGAGAGTAAGAGGTGTATCTTTAGTCAATAAAACTAAACAGACAGCAAATGCTGTTTGTTCTGTTCATAACACTCCTGTTCTGCAACATGCTAGCAGATGGTCATGTCTCGCTACCGGTTTTTGATTACTTTTTCTTTTAATGAAACAGTTTATCTCTGACAAGGGAAATTAAAAGTCGAAAGCGGCTATGCTGACGGAGAAAGGAAATTAAAAAGTGTCATTTTGAGCGTAACCAAGCACTACTTCACACAATACCTGTGGGCAAATAACTGCATCGCTGTCGTATTCTATGAACTCCAAGCCACAGGCTGATGAGAACAGGCTGAAGATGATGCACCAGAGGGAAGATTTGAGGAGAAACATTTTGCATCAAAGCTCCATATAGGAGCCCTACAGCATTTTTCTGTGCAGACTGTTTTCTAGCAGCCTAGTCTGGCAGGTGCATTGTTGCTCTTCTTTTGATGTTTTTTTTAATTTTTGGTAATAAATTATCCTGGCAGAAGTTGCTATGGAAGCAGTGAACTGAGTCAAACAGTCGGAGGCCGTGTCCTGGGATTCAACGTTGTTTACAGCCTGATGAAGAATAAAGAAGAGACACATATTAGGCTACTTTGTTTCTTGTACTTGAACACACACAGCAGTATGTTGAACAGAAAAGCTGTGTGTTCTACGACTAAGAGTTTGTCACAAAGTTTACAAGTTACCCATCTAAGTTCATTTATCCACTTAAAACTCATATAGAAAATTCCAGCAAATAATCTATGTGATTGGGGAAAAACAGGACAAGAAATGAGCAACGAGTCAAAGTCAGTTTAACACTGGAAATCAGATCAGGAAAGTTATCTTGTTTACATACAATCTCCTACTTACTTTGTTTAGAAATCCAGGATAAGTGACACCAAGATTTATATTTCCACAGCCTGTCAAACTCCTCACAGCTCCAACAAGAAACCAGCGAGTTAATGACTCATGAGAAATGTCCACCACGGAGCACGACGCTGATCTGACTCAGATCAAGCCCCACCTCTTTTCTCTCTCACCTCTCTTTCTCCCTCTGCTCTCTTTTCATGATCCAGTTTCTGATTAAGCGTCACCTTATCCTGAAACTTCCTGTTTGTCTGTCTTTATTCTTATAGAGTCACATGGGTTAAAGTCCACCAGTTAAAAAAAGAGGCTTAATTTGTCTGTTTTTTTCTGTGTTCTAGTAATCGGCGCCTCATAGGTGGTTTGTGAACAGCAGGTTGTCTGTTTCCTCCTCTCTCTCTCCAGACAAACAAGTTTATCGCCCTCATTCTTGAAAAAGCAGCACATACCTGTGAGCAGAACTATGAGGCGGTTTGCTGACTGGGGAGTGTTGCTCATGAGCACCTGCCTTTCTATAGGAGCTCAACTGGTCTGACCACTTTGAATCAACTGCAAAATAATATTCTCCTCTATGGATAAGGCCATGCAAATACTTAATATGTGGTTTTTATGGTGCCTGGTTATGTCGCTTTTAGGAGACGGAGATTTTTTAATACAGCCAGGGTTTGAGGAGGTGCAGATTTTTAAATGACTACTGTAATTTCTAATTTATAGATAAGATATTTACTTTGTTTTAACAACCCTGAGCAAAATATGAAACGTAGCATAACAAGCTCCTCCTCCTTTCTTACTGTTTGCAAGATCTTAACAAACAGCCCTTTTTTCCTCTTTATTCCCTTATTTGCATAACAGTTCGTTCAAGCCACTTCGGTTTTCATCTCAACATATATACAAACTGATATGTGTGGGTTATTTTGTGATTTATTTGCATGTCTAATTTTACATTTGCTCTGTTTATTTGGATTTAATCAGGTTTGCTGCGATATTTTGAAATTTAATTTTGCTAAGTTATATTTATTTTTGATTCTTTTGAGTTTGCCGTGTTGCATGTTTTGCTTATTTCTCTTGTGCATTCTCCCACAATTAGCTAGTTTTCATTCCTAGTTTAACTAGACGGCGTTGCTGGTTTATTTCAATTTCTGTCCACTTCGATCATTTGCACTTAATAATGACCAAACAAAGATGACTCAGAGCCCAGTTAGATTTTGGTCTGACATTTCTTGTGAATATATGTTGATCTACATTTACCTTGTAGCAGTGGCTGCAAGCCACAACCACAACAATCAGAAATCTGATTCAGATTTCTGAATCAAAATCTGAATCAGAAATTCAGATTTTGTTTTGCAGCTTCTAAAAGAATCACTGTCCAGTAGGGATTCATTCTGTAGTCAGTAGGTTGCTGGTTTGAACCTTTGTTTCATTCGTCTCAGCCACCATCGTGTCCTTGAGACAGACACTTCCTCCACTTTGCCTGCTGATGGTCAGAGGGCCTTGGTGGCTCCGGCGCACGGCGGCAAACCTTTCTGTCCGTCTAAAGCAGGGAACCTGTGGATAGATTGCAGCTTACTGCTATCAGTGTATGAATGTGTGCATGAATGGGTGAATGACTGAATGCAGTGTGAAGTGTTTTAGACACCAGAGTGGATTTAGAGATCTATAAGTTCAGGCCATTGTAGCATTTCAGAAATTCAGATTTTGGTCTTACACCAAGGTTCTTTTTCCCCACATGTTTACTACATCAGGTTTATGTCCATCTGCAAACATGATTTCTTTTGCCCTTTTTTCAATAGGAGTGTTTTTTTTTTTCATGCAACTTCTCCATAAGGATCAGATTCATATTTCATCTCCAGACGATGGATTCAATGGTGCTGCTTCATTTATTCCAAGTTTGGAAAATTGTTTTATAACCGAATCCCTTAATCTGCCTGCTGTGCTCTTTGGTCTTCATGATGCTGTTTATTAATTGATATTTATAACGAACCTCTAACACCTTCATAGAACGTCAGTACTAACACCAAGATTAAATCATTCATGAGGTCTTTGCTTACCAATCAGGTGACCCCTTTACTGCTTTTTATTTCAGTGCCAGACTAAAGTGGAAAAATACAACCCATTTCAGTTTGTTTTGTTAAAAAAACACCTTAAAAACTATGTGTTGTTTTCCTTCACATGCAAAACTACATGTAGATGTAGCATAGGTCCTATAAGGTATCTGTTGATCTTTTGCTTAAAATCTCAGACTAATAAGAGTTTAAGTTTGCGAATGAACTCGATTGTAAAAACTGGTTTGGGAGGTATGAGTACTTTTCCAAGTCACTGTATATTTAGGATGTTTTATTACCTTAGAGCTGACAGGGGAGGACACACTAAAACACTACAGAGAAGCTGCATGAGACGCTGTTCAAATGTTACGTTGTTTAAATTTCTATTAGACATAGAGAGAAATGCCTGAAGGTTTTCCATTCAGAACAACATCACATTATTCTCAGAAACTTGTCTTTGCTTTCGCTTTTGGTTGTCAACCTGGACTGACAGCTTGTTTGCTGCTCATAGTTCAAGGTTGCATTTCCTGCATTCTTTAAAGATTGCGAAGCTCATCAAGTGGGTGATAATCAATGTAAATTACACAAAGGCCTCAAAGCTACTTGTATGTATGACTTTGTCGAGGTTTGTTAGAGTAACAGTCTCGTTTGAGCTGTTTGTTATCCTGTTTATTCTTCCATGGCTTTAAATTTCTACATGTTCTTCAGGTAATTCACAAAAAAGTACTTTGCCACGTGTTATTTTGACATTTCTTGTTTATTTTTATCTATGCAAACAGATTGAACAGAAAAATGGGGAAATCATACAGATATGTTCTTCACAGGTGAGTCACAGGAGAATGAGGAAAGAGTACATTTACTTTCAATCAACATGCAAAACACTTTTCAAATGTACAAAATATGAATTATGTCAATTGTGGAGAACTCAAGCATGGACAAGAGGAAAAGTTTTACTGAACTGGATATTTAATGATGAATCAGTTGCAAAGACTGCAGAGGACACAAGAAAACTGAAACAAAGCTCATGTGGACTTTAGGCATCATTTTATTAATCAAAAGCATTTAAATGTTGTTCCCATCCCACTCTCCCTTTGAGCTGCAGTAGAGGCAACTCTTCTGGAAAGGATTTGTGTTGTAGTTTGTAAATGGGATTTTCTGACCATTCTTCCTGAAACCGATTTGCGAGGTCAGACACTGACGTTGGAAGCAAAGTCGTGGTGTCACTCTGATCCATTCAAAATTCAACAATATACAGGCCAGTTAAATTTTTCCACCCAAATTTCATGCTTCCACGTGATTGGCAGCATGAATTTGTTCAAAATGTCTTGTTATGCTGAAGTGTAAAATTTACTTTTTTGAGCTTTACATCATGCTATAATGTTATGTCCTCCTCAAAAAACATACATGGAGTGTTTTCTTGATTCTTTCATGCATGCTTGAGAAATCCTTTAATCTCCCATAGCAACCATTCAGCTTTGTGCAAAATATCTGGGTGGATCAAGCACCGCTTTTGAGATACAGCTCCTTATCTGAGCTGCTGGCTGGCTCCTTCAGACTAGCAGGCAACAATTGGCAAACTATTGGTAGACCTGCATATCTGCTGAGCTGTTTACATAAGCCACTTCTAAGTGTAAATCTGGTAAAAATGTTGTCAATAGGTTAATACAGGAGCGCTGTCAATGACTTCCTGAAGGAGAAGTTTCACAAAGAGCAGGAGTTTTAAAAGAGACAAAGGCCCAACTTAAGGTGGTAAATCAGGAAGTAACATTTTTTAAGTCATGTTTGACGCATATAGCCGTTTTTAACTATTGAAGGGAAAATAGCTACTGGATTAAAAAATATACTTTCATTGAAACTGAGGACATAAGCACAGTTACTGAAAAATGCCAGAGAAATTCTCCTCATCAAATAATGTTTTTAACATTTCTTACTTGGCATTTCTTCAATAAAATGTATGTAACAAATGTATTCATAAAGATAGATTGATTGCTAAAACAAGAAACAGGGTAGACTATTAGGACACAATTGCGGAGGCCTTTCTAGGAAGCACAAAAGCAAAACACAGGGGCCACAATGACAAAGCAGATACTGACTAAGCACAAAAGTATAGAGAAGTCACACATCTTTGATAAAACAACAACAAGCCGATAGATTATCTAAAACCCAAAGTGACAAAAGTGAGCCAAAGTTCAAAGCATCGGAACAAAAATATTCCTATAATCTTTAGTTTAGTGCTGATTTTCCTCATTATTTGCCCAATTTAAGTCTGGATCCAGTCCAACAACAACACAAAATGTGAAATTAATATAGTTCTTTAATAGCCTACACCAAACATCATAGAAATTACTGTAAAGTGCCAAAACAACAATAACAAAAAAACATTAATTACTCTTTTTTTGTTTTGAGCTAAATAGGACAATATTAGGACCCATCGCTCTGTGATGTCTGACTGATATTAAAAAATTTTAAGATATGCAATTCTGGAAAAAATAAAAGACCACTTAAAATGATCAGTTTCTCTGATTTTACTCTTTTAATGTATATTTTTGGGTAAAATGAAAATTGGTTCTTTTATTCTATAAACTACTGACAACATGTCTTACAAATTCCAAGCAAAATGTTTGTATTTATTTGCAGAAAATGAGAAATGGTCAAAACACTGAAAAAGATGCAGTGCTTTCAGACCTCAAATAATGCAAAGAAAACAAGTTCATGTTAATGTAGAAACAACAATACTGATGTTTTAAGAAGAGTTCAGAAATAGATATTTGGTGGAAAAACCAGGAGGTTTTCAATGAGGCGCAGTTCCGCTGGCTCTTCATTGTTTCCAGAGCTGTATATATTTTTTGTTGTTTCCAAATTTCTTGTGGATATCTTGAGTGGGATGAGCCTGTGGCCACCTGTTATAATCCACGGGATCAAAATGTTCTACTAGCCTGACCAGGTTCCAGAACAACCTCGACTTCATTGTAATGCAGCTTAATAAAAACTGTATTAGCTGGTCTGATGAGAGAACAAAGGTTTCTGTGAGTCAATCATCTTTGACAGCAATAATCTCTGTGGTGACTGATGTCATTAACACAACTGGGTGTTTCACATTCTCCGAGACTAAATTACAGTTTAGACCTGTGCAGTCAGATTTTACATAAGAAGCCTTTCTTTGTTGTGCAAGAAAGTCTGTGGAAACTTTTACAAGATTTGGGATTTTCAGAAGAGTTAAAACTGAATGAATAGATATTTTTAAATTAAGACCTTCAGGTGGTACACTTGTTGCTTCTCTATCATGTTGTGTAGTCAGAGCTGCTGCTGAGGGTTGTTTTTGCGTTAAGGAATGCTTGTTGTTCACGTGTCATCTGAGTGCCATGACTGATTAACTAAACAATGCTTCACATGAGGATCCTGCACAGTAGTTGGTAAAGTCAAACTGGTTGCCTCCAGGCAGTGATTGGATGCTGGGTGATAATCTATCCTCTGTGTGACAATCTAAACATGTTAGTAGTTTGTTCTAGCGCCGACTGCAATCCTTTTAAAGCACTGACTGTTACTAAATCCAGTTCACTGCTGACTTAAACCTCTAGCACCAAAGGACCAAATAAAAGTCAAAGTTTAAATTCACAAATCTGGGCATGAATATGCAAAACTCAAAAATGGGCATCAAAGAGGCAAAAATGATGGAAATCTGTTAACCGAAGAAGAAAAAAGGTTTATTTTTTAATCACAGAGATGCTCAGTGTTGATCTCTGCTGGGACGGTGAAATAAGAAAGACAGTGAGGAATGTAAAAATAAAGAGCTACACATCAGACATCATGTTAAAAATAGAGGTCTTAAAAACAAAAAGCATCTGTAAGGCCACAAATTAAAGCAGTGTTCTCAAACTGCAGTTCTCTAAGTCCAGAGTTCTGCCATTTTTAGATGTGTCATCTCTTGTTCTACACGCGTGAATTAAATGGAAATCTTCTAATGAGCTAATGTTGAAGTCAGATGTGTTGAAGCAGACAAACACCTAAAAGTTGCAGGATATCGATCGTTGAGTCTGCACTGTTTTTAGCAAAGGACTCTACATTAATCAGTGATCAATAGAGATTAGTGGTTTGTAAACATGGCAAAAAAACAAAATAAGTAAAATCATAAAATACAATTCTACATAAAAATAAACAGCCAACATGACTCTGAATGTTTGTGCTCAACTATTTTTAGTTATTTAATGTTCTGTGTTGTTCCTCAACACCTAATTATTTGACAAAATAGATTATATCATAATATATATTGCATGTAGTAATATCTAGTCATTTTCCCACTGTGCACAACTGCACAGTGGTGCAGTTGGTAGAGCTGTTGCCTTGCAACAAGAAGGTTCTGGGTTCGATTCCCGGCCCCAGCCTTTCTGCATGGAGTTTGCATGTTCTCCCTGTGCATGCGTGGGTTTTCTC
>CAEGAF010038597.1:0-27188 GCA_903067075.1 Micropoecilia bifurca | reverse complement strand
AGTTATTATTTAAATTCCCGTATAAAATTGTGTGCATAAATTTCATCTTGAAATTGTGCATTTAGTTTCAGCTACAATGGGCCCATTTTCCGTTTCCTGTCCAAGCCTTACTTTATTAATAATATTAATTAAAAAAAACATAAAAATATAACTAGTTATCTATCGAAATTTATTCGAATCATTGATTTTATAGAATCCCCAAGAAGTGTCTGTAAATCCTCTCTTGAATGATCACCTAAATAAGTTTTCATTTTTTAATGTCGTGCAGCTCAACTTTGCGCGATTCTTGAAGAATAGTGAAAACGACAATCAATCACCAAAAGCATCTGAACCCAATAGTAGTTTTCCAAATAATACATAAATAAATCCATCAAGCGTCTGGCTGACATAAATAGGATTCTGAATCTCGAAGCGCCATTGGCCAGCTGTCTGTCACCTGTCCCTACAAGAATGCCGGTGATTTTCTGGTGCATTTTAGCAGGTTAAAACAAAGGTACAGTTAGAGAACCAGTTTACCGTCTAACGCTACGTTTTTCAGATAAAAGCAAAAAGAAAAAATATATATAGTTTTATCTTCGACATTAAAACAATATTAATGTTCACTGAAATCCCCTAAACGTAAAGACGGAAGCTCACATTCACAAAATACTCCAGCGCTGAAACATCAAATAAGCAAAGTTTTTCCACCCAAAGATAGTTGGTAGAAATTATTGCAAGTCCCACTTTCTTAATTTTCTTAATCCAGAAATAAAGTTGTGAGTTGTAAAGGTTCATGCAGCCACTACAAAAAGAAACACCTCAAGTAATTCAGTTGGGAAAAACAAGGACAGACGTTTATATTAGTAGGGCCTGGTAATTACTGTTATTTATGGAGCCTAAAACGAAGCACTAACCCAATCAGTTTTAGTTTTTGGCAAAGCTAAACAAATCGATTAGGAAACTGAATATAATGTCTCTTCAGTCTCGTTTCAAACCAACTTATTTATTTTTTCATATCCTTCTCAGTTCTGACTATTAATGAAAATGTGATATAGTATCTTGGGTATTGAAACCCATTTTTTTAAAGCCTCATGAGACGGTTTTAGTCCCCAATGTCCAGGTTCAAACAAATCTATGAAATACACTCTGCTTCTATTTTGCTTATTACGTCATGAAAACATGTTCTAAATTTCTCTAGGATAAGGACAGGAGCCTGAGTGAAGGTAGATGTTTGAGATGCATCAGAGGGCCGTGGGCACCACACTTCCTTTGACATCTAATCCAACTTGTTGAGCCAACGGATGTAGCAGACGGGAAGTCATTGAGAGAATATGTCCCACCTCCTAACCCAAAAAAATGACAATTCAACACATCTGGGCTGGGCTTTCTTCAGTGGTTACAGTTGTGGAGACTCCTGGTGTCCAAAACGCAAAGGATCCTAAAGAGCAAACACAAACAAAGACCCACGAGGAACTTGTATTTTTTTTTTTTTTATTTCAGTCTACCTGAACAAATGAAACATTGTGAAAAAAAATAGAACTCCAACACAAATCCAAAACATTTGAACAATTAAATAACATGAAGTGAAAACGAGGAAACGTGTTAAACCAAACACTAGATGTGTGTAGAAGATGCGAGCTGCATCAGAAAATGCGCACGAGTTGACAGAGCAGTTTAATAGATGAGCCAGTCACATCGCTGGCACAGCAGTAAAAATAAACACATCATCTACAGTCCTGGTGCTGTTCATCTGCTGCCGCTTCAAAATCTTCTCAAATTTACGAGTCTGTGAGAACGATGGTGGTGGTGGGGGGGAATTAGGAACAGAACATGGAGGAAGACAGGAGGAGGGGGCTTCAGAGCAGGCAGGAGGATGGGTCATCTCCTAAACTTGCGGAAGGGCCTGCTCTGGTTACTGTGGTGCGATTTGGAGTAGGGCTCCCAGCGCTTCCTCTCAGGCGGTTTGTTGTAAACATAGGCCGACGGGCCCGAGTAGCTATCATCTGGATTCTCCTCCATCATCTGGAGCTTGGCCTCAATGGCACGTATCTTAGCGCTCGTGCTGGAGAGGGAAGAGGAGGGGGAAAAAAAAAAAAAAAGAATCAGAGAGGAGCTGTTGGCAGTGAGGGTGAGAGGAGACGCAGAACTGAGGGAGGAGAAGGAGGACAGAAATGGAGGCGATATCAGTTTTACTGACAGGTGGGGCGGATTGCAAAAGAACTGAGATCAACAACCGCGCTGCGCAGAAAGCTTGGATGTAAATGAGAGAGAGTATGGAAGAGCGAAAGAGACAAGACTGCAGAAAAATTGTGGGGCTTGTGTGAGAGAGAGTAGAGGAGGGATGGGTAAGAGTAGAAGTATCCTAAAAGGAGAAGAAAAGTGGGGGGGGGGAGGGGGGGGGGAGTGTATGAATAAAGTGGGGGAGGTGATTCAGGATGATATAGATGTGGGGTTTGCACCACAGAGGCGAAGTATGCTATTATGTCCCAGAAAACCTGATGGATCTTTACCTTTCTACACAGAAGTGTGTTTATTGGAGCTGACAGTGTTTGGCTGGTGGGTGTTTATAGGGATGGGCCTGCATGAACCCTCATGTTCACCTAGTTAAAGCACAACGACACCTTGTAATGTGATTAGTTACACTGGCATTAAGAACATGCCAACGTCTGACCTATATGTTACATAAAACTTAAATACCTTTGACGCCTTACTAGTTAGTGACTAATCCGGTTCATGCTGGTATAAGTTTCTTAGGGGTGACACCAGAAACCATTAAAAAACTATGAAAAAAAAACGCAGTTCTTAAATTTTCATACATGGTTCAGTTGAAATGAAATCCATACAATTTATGAAAAGACTAAAAGCTTCCTGTTTTAGGTCAGTTAGGGTCACCATTTGTTTCCATTTGCTCAACACCAGAAAAATTAAACTATCTTAGAGTATTTCTTCATGAATTTGTTCACGTTCAGAAGATTTTTTTTCTGTTTTGACTATTTAGGAAATACTAAGTTGTGATGTCATGTAAGCATTCGAGTTAAGCAGCAGCACATCTGTTGATGTCTTTAAGGCAACACCTCAAACTCAATGCCTTGTGTAACGTGGTAAAAAAAAAAAAGAAAAAAGAAATCAGGCAAGATTTTAGGAAGTGAAAAGTGAACCTTCACAAGGCCGATTCATCTTTAGATACAATTTCCTGAACCCTGAAGGTGGCACACTCATCTGTTCAAACAATTATATCCAAATAATAACACCATGAGGATGCACAGCCATTATTACTGCTCAGGAAAAAACACTAGATCTGTGCCTCAGATGTTTTTGGTGCAAAATGTGGATATCAACAGAAGACTAAAGCGAAAAGACCTTGTGAAGATGCTTCCTGAATCTGTTAAAAGCATCTCATTATCCACAGTAAAAAAAAAAAAATCACATGTACCATATTGTATTGAAAGGCCATTCAGCAAGGGAGAAGCCATAACTTCAAAAGGACCATAAAAGAAAACAGATTACAATTCTGCAAACATCAAAGGCTCTAATTTTATAGGACATGACTAGTGGTCTGATCATTGCTGCATTTGGAGGAAAAGCAGAGAAAAGCTTGCTGGAGAACATCCTCCCAACTGTGAAGGGAAAAGTCTGGAACAGTTTTTTTTTTGTTTTTTTCAAACCGAATTGTCTTTTTCCATCTGATCCAGACTTGCAAAATGAAATAGGATACCAACCTGAGGTTGCTTGTTGTAAGGGAACCTGCCTCTGTTGAACCTGTGCATGACGGTTCATGGCTTGCAGGCTTCTTCTTCTCTTGGCTAAAACATTCAAACCTGTTTTAAGATTATGTGGCGAGAAAAAAAAAAGATGGCAAGGGACAAACAGATGGAAAAAAAAAACAAGAAGCAAGAAACAGACATGAGGGCAGTCACAAATTATGGATAATAAAACATAAAGCTGTCAGCATAAGATTAAATATTTTCTGTTGAATAAGCAGAAGAGGAAGAAAGATTTCTATTAGTAGCAATCTGGGCAAAGTAAACACAACAGCAGTCATCCGGAAATTGAACACTGACGGATTCGGTTCCACAAATTCGGAACTTTTTCCTCGTCCATTCAAGCAAATATTAACCAATCGGTGCGCTGAGTCACACCCTAAGAGATGAGTGAGGACATTGTTGGACCATCTGATGAGCAACAACAAACATCTGCACTCATTCCTCTCAAAACCACCTTCCAAATCACCATGAAGCCTGCAGAGAGAGAGAAAAAAAAAACACAAACAAAACAAAGGATGATGATCACATGACAGGTTATTTTCTGTTGCTTCCTGTAAGAGTCTCCGTTAATAAACACATACATTTATAGACCTTCTTCTCAAGCTACGGTGGTGGGATTAAAACAGCTGTTATTGCATACTATTCAGTGACATAAGCGATGCATAGAGTGTGAAACAATGACGTTTCCCCCAGCCAGAAACCCTTCCCTTCCACCTATTCCTCCAGGCCGGAATGCCAGGAGATCTGCACAGAGCCAACGAGGCTGGAATAATCTGTAAACAATCCAGGAGAGCTCAGAAAAAAAAAAACAACGTTTCAGGTGGGTCAGTTAAATCTCTGCATTGCAGGGTCTGTTAATCTATATTATGAATCAGAAATGTTTTTTTAAGGCTTTTTTTGTGTTGAAAGAACACTATGTCTAGATAAGTATTTATATAGTCACCTAATATTTCAGAATTTAAAATAAAAATTAGAAATTCGAATGAAATCAAGCCTCGATTTAGGATATTTTCATATGAAGCTGAACACTCTGATCTGCTGTTTGGTATAATATATTTAGAATTTCCTGGATGCCAAACCTGATAGAATAATGAATGAATATATTACATGTAATCCAATGTTTATATGCAGAGGAAAACCAAACATACGTTGCATTTTACTGCAAACATTTAAACTTCACAAAGTTACTACACAATAACTCCGAATTAGATCAAATGTGACTACCTTTTAAGGTAAAATAAATTAGATTTGGACTTCTCTTTAATTAAGTGCATTTTAAATTATTTATAAAATTGCAAAGGAGTTTGTTAAACCTCAGGACATTTACTTGGATCTTTGTATTTCAGGGTGGTTTATAAATATTTTCAATACATGCAGCCAATGAGTCACTCCAGCTCCAGGGCTTAAACTCTAAGAAGAAGAAGAAATGCTCTAGAATCGTCTCCACCAAATAGAGTCCGAGCGTCTCTGAGCTCTTGACTGGTTTCAGATTTGGTCAAACACTATCATTGGGGTAGAAGTGAAGGAGGCCATCTTGAACCAAGCCGAAACCATCATCTGAGATGTGATAAGGAAACAAAATCTGCTAAATTCTTCCAGGGTGAAACAACTGTCAAATCAACTTGAGGTGCTTCACACAGACCATGGCTTAGAGTTAGCTAGAGTACGGTTCCCACACAATCTTTTCAACACTCTGCTTCTGGTATAGGATATTTTTTAGAACGTATCAAAACTTGGCATAGAAATTATGGCATATATTTTTGCAGGATGGATGGATGGATGGATGCTCAAATTAAATAAAAAAACAAATGTTTTTCAGAATCAGAATAAAATTTAATTGCCAGGTGTATTTGCATTTGGTATTGGTCTCACATGCTCTGAGCATACAGTCATTAAATATGAATGCATGAAGATTAGAAGACCTTATGTACAGATATATATTTATATGTTCACCTAATATTTTTTTCTTAAAAATAGACCAAATGTACTTGTCTTGTTTTACAGCTGCCTACCCAAGCTAAATTGTGTTCACCAGAGAGTTTGCTAGATTTTGTAAATAGTGCTTTATTGTGCTGACCTGAAGGTAAACGTTTGTGTCCAGTATGTGTGGGATCTGCAGAGATATTAGCTAACCTCATAAAAGGTCTGGGAAATGTAGACAATTTGATTGCAAGAGTGTAAACAATTATACAAAAATGTTAACCCTCGCGTAGTACTTGTAATAAAGCATGTAATGATCCTGCTGCATTATATGCAGAAAGTTCAGCTAAACAACAAAGAGGAGGGTCCTGACGACTCAAACTCAATTTCAAATTATCCTTAAAAATACAGCGATACATTAATTCTTGATATCTGTGAGAATAGTCATGCAGATGGCTTTCATTTCTAATCCAATAAGAAAATTCAGTCCAACTCCAGATTTATTTAACAACATGTTGTCAAAGAGGTTGCAGCATTGACCTTCACCTCCCTCTGTCATGTCTATGTGCGTATGTGTGTGTGAAGGGTGGGATTCGTCTCTGTGCAGGATATCCCTTCACCCTTCGTCAGTCAGCTGCCTATTGTTAGACAGCCCTGGGTTTGTGCAGGGCTCTTGCTGCTCTCTGTAAACTGCATATAAAAGAATATAGAATGGAAACTACTAAAATAAATGTTTGGGGGTTTTTTTATCTTATATTTTAATTTACCTCAACAATATCATTGATTTTACGCCAGACAAACAGCACAAATTAAAGGTTTAGACAAACAAATTCACTTAGATTTTTACATGCATTTACAGAATAAACTGTTACAATTCAGCGTGACACTTACCCTCACCTGAGCGTGCGCCCATCGCACAACCAGCTTCTTGGACAAAGCTAGCTTTCCATTTAAACGCTGGATCGCCCTCTCTGCCTCCTGTAGGCAACACAAAGAAGAGGAAAGAGGAATAGGAAAGAGGGAACAACAGACTGTTCTAAACGATCACTAAAATCAGTGCGTAATTACATCCACACCATTAAATCATTAGATAAATGATGATAGATGGCAAGGAGACAATCTGCTTACAAAGGGAAGAAGGTAAATCATGCGTAGCATGTTCTAGCTTCGTCTCATCAAATGTGTGAGCGGCTTTTATGTAAAATTATATTCCTGAAGTTCTTTATCTGACCGTGTCTACAAGCGAGTGAGTGCGAGCGTGTAAGATAAACAGCCACTTCCTCTGTATAATCCTGTTGGGAGGGCTTCATATCCCACTGATAGACACTAGCTGTGAAACGAGATGCTTATCATGATCCCCAGGCACACTCCAAAACAAATACGGCCCGACAAAACCTGTGAAGTTGACCGCAGTCTTTTTAAACCCTTTTATTTTATTTCTTTTTTCCTTAGAAACACGGTCCACTTCAATGAAAACAAACGGTGAGTTCCTGTCTTCTCGTGAAGTTTATTGAACAATTTCACTTTAAATTTTACAGCAAATGAATGGCCCATCTCTGATCAAATATACAGACTCCATCTGTGAGAGTCTATATGAAAAAACGTTTCTGCTTTCGCTCCCCTCTGAATGTGTGCAGAAACATTAAAATGGGTTCTTCGACTACAAAAAAGAGGTTTTAATACGTCTTACCTCCACCAACAAATCGCATAAAAACGAAAAAAAAAAAGAAACAAAAAAGATGCATGTCCACTTTGTTTACCTCTCTGGTGCTGAAATTGACAAAGCAGTAGCCACGCGGCTGCCCCTCCAAAGGCCCGGACTTATGAAACAGGAAGTCAAACTGTTTAACTTTGCCAAACTTCTCCAAAAGCTTCACCAGGTGATACCTGTCAGGAGAATGAAAAAAAGGCAAACAAAACAAGGGTAGTCAAAAAATATATACATTAAGTCATGAAACAAGATTAAACACCTGTTTGCACATATTGAATTAATTAGAATCTTGGGGGAAAACAACCAAATAAAGCTCAAAACACAGCAAAACAAGTAGTCAGAACAATTTTACAAAATTCATTCCCCAGGATTATTAAACAACAATGTTTTTTAAACTTCATCTAAAAGTATTAAACTTTTATGAAGAATCAGAAACTAAAACTGCTGGATATCATAACATTCCTAAAATAATGGCCAAATTGATTTAGAAAAAAAAAACTTTTGGTGAAAAAATGACTTGGGACATTATTTTAGAAAGGTGACAACATCTATTATATTATATGTTATGATATGATTACAAATAAAGAAAAAAAGAACAAGAAAACAGGCTCTAAAACATCAAATCATTTTGCCACCGGTTGTGTGAATGTGTCAGGCAGGGCTAATGAGAATGACAGCTTTCTCTCCTTGACACCTTTTTAGCAGCAGGCCAGCTGGTGTGGCCAGCCACTAACAGTAAATCTCTTATTGAGACAATGCTGAGGATACAGTAGCAGGACAATGAGGGAATAAAACAGAGGAAGTCTCAAATCCCCCCTGAGCCCTGGAGTTCGGCACAAACAACCTCCAATGACGACGTAGAAGCTGCAGGGCACCGCTGGACCGAGGATGACGACAGATGTGCGGTCACTGAAGAGATATGCAGCGTGTGCGAGTGCATGTGTGTATGTGTGTGTATGTTATGACCATTAGCAGTCATGGGAATAAATTGTTTCTCCAACAGCACAGAAGAGTTTTAAGTTCAGGGTCACTCAAAGAACTCATTTATTTATTTATTCTGGAAGCAGCCAGAAGATAGTTAGTTGGCACTAAAGCAACCAAGTTACGCTTGTTAGGATTATAACTATTATTTCCATTTGCTAAAAACCAGGAAGTGCACGCATACTGGAAAATCATGCAAAAACAATATAATGTCCAATAAACCCACATTTACTCCACTCCTCCTTTTCTCATCTGTTATCACAATCCTTGCAGCTCTTCTTGTGATCTTCAGTATCTGACGTACTGTTAGACTGAGTCTGCAGTCAGACTCAATGTAAAAGCTGGAATGTATTACTGGTAAGCAAAGAGTGAAATCTTGACACCCTCAGAAAATACTGCATTCCACAGCAATCTCAATAATTCACACAACAAAATTGTGATTCAAATTTATTTGGGATTCATTATGCTGTTCCAGTTCAGCGTATGCATACGTTCATTGTAGAGGAATCGCTTTGGTGCCAAATTATGATTGAGGCTTTGATTATTCTTTTATAAAACAATTTCAAACCTAACATTCATGTTTTACTTTCCTAATGTTTCTTGATTAAAGGTTACAGAGGAGCATAAAGACCTCAGATTTCATAAGACATGAAGGCACTAATGGTTCAAACCCTGCTGTTGCTGATCCTTTCTGAACTCAAGAGCTGCTTGTCCCCATTTTGAATTAAGATTAATTTAATGTTACTGATCAGATGGAAAGAGCCTGTAAGCTGAAGAAAGACCCAGTTTCTGAACACTATTCTGCAAAATGCAAGCCTGTTTGCAAACTATCAAATCACTGGTCCAAGCAACATCTTTAAGGACAAATCATATGAGCACTTGGTCCATGCAGAGTCCTAATGATGAAACAACTAAAACTACCTGCTGGAAAATGATCATAGTTGTTGCTATGCACAACTCGGTGAACATTCTCCACATTAATCACATTATGACTTATATGAAAAGCACTCAAACTAGGAAAAAAGGCACATTTTAGCTGTGAGAAAAGGTAAAGCAATGCTAACACACATTGCTATTTTCTTAATATCAAACCTCACTGGAAGATAGTAAAGACACACTACTACTACTAATACTAGCTCCCTTACAACACTGTCTCTGCTCCTCACTATACTAAGGGCGTCTTTAGTCGTATCTCACCTTTTAGGTTTGTATGTTCTACCAAACATTAGAAAAAGTTTTGATCTGTTTACATTTTCCTCTGTAATTAATCTGATAGAGTCACCCAACCGTTAATGACGGTTAGGTGACAATGTTTTGCTTTGTTCAAAATTCTTGAACAAAGCAAAACAGTGCCGTTTAATGATCCTTTATAAATGCCTTACAAAAGACATAAAAAAAACTCACGTTGAAAATAAATCAACAAAAACTGTCACTGAAGACCTTCCTGTGTTTTTGTTGGCGTTTCTGAGTGTAGCTGTTCAGGCCTGAGAGTGACCCCCAGGTGCTTTGTGTAACTGTTCAGAGGGGCTTAAAGCTGCAGTCTTTTATTGTTTAGGCAGTTGTTATTTTTAAGTCCGTAAGTGGTTTCGCGTTAGTGTGTGTGTGTGTGTGTGTGTGTGTGAGAAACCACAAAAATGACTGTGTGACGTGACCGTGTAAGCGTGCGCTGTGTGTGTTGGAAATGGACTCGGCGCTGGATGCTGAGGTTGAATCTGGTGGGGGGGTTGAGCAACAGGTTGCACTAATGTCTTCCAATTCTCTCTCTCTATGAGTCCCTGGTGGGCCGCAGGCGACAGAGAAGTTCTGATTTTCCCAGACAACACCCTAAAGGTCTCCCACCTGGAGGAGGATCATCATGCACTGCATAAATGTATAAAGAAAAATCGGAGCTACAAATGGGCCTGATTTCTAACCTTGTTCTAATGCAACAATTAACTTGGATGTTGACCAACAACAACAAGACCTTCCTTCAATTTAACACATTTTAAGACAGCAACCAAAAAGCAGCAATTTAATTTGCAATTCATCAAATTTTGCATAATCATTCTATTTAGCTATGTACTCATTTATATGTTTATTTTTAGAACAGATTAAGCTCCAAGAACATTTTTTGGGATGCTATAGTGAGCTGAACTACAATGGGTTACGCCTCCTGGGGGCTATAAAACCCACCAGAGGAAGAGGGGGAGGGAGGTGGGAAAGAGGGGAGGAAAAGGGAGGGAAAGGTGGGCAAAGGGAGAGTAAAGTTCAGAGAGGGGATGTTGACAGCAAGGTGAAAGGTGTGGGAGAAGGAAGATGAAGCTGAGGAAAAGAGGAGATTAGAAACCAGGTGAGACAGATACGAGAGGAAGGAAGGAAGAGAAGGTCACAGAAGTCGAGTCTAGAGAAAGATAACAACAGGCCTTAAGTGGGATAAGTGCAAGTTAGGAGGAAAAATAGGCTTTAAGTTTAGGAACTCTGCAGTTTCTTCAGCCTATGGCAGAGAAATGAGTCATTGCTGGTGGTTATCGTCCAAGTTCGCTAATAAAAACACATGACAAACGCCAGGCCCACGACACTGCGTGTAACACGAGGTCCAGAGAGGGAACAAAGAGGAAGACTGTGATGGATTACCGCAGAGCAGGCAAAAGCACAAAAACACAAATGTGTGTTGAAAGTTTCAGTAACACCTGCTTTGCCTCAGGCCTCCAATTGTGCACAAGAAAAAGTGGAGTGTTTGTCTCTTTAACTACGCACAGCTACACAGGAAACACAACAGATCGTTGCATCCTTTACGATCCAATACTTTGCTCAGAACAACCACAGCAGAAAAGAACTTTGCACAAATATTCCTCTAACTTGAACATCTTCGGTGATGCTAAAAACCAAACTTTGATGCATTTATTAGAAGTCTCGGTAATAAACAAGCAATTTATGAGAAATTACTTGTTTATTTCTTACTCTTTACTTTTGTAAAGAGTAAGAAATAAACAGTACTCTTAAAAAAAGTAAAGAGTACTCTTTACTTTTGTAAAGAGTAAGAAATAGCCATCTAGTTACTGTTTTTATCCACTTATCCACAGAGGGCCGCATGTGGCTGGAGAACTATCTGCAGCAGTTATTGGGTGAGATGCAAGAAACACTCATCCAGAAAAACATTTGAAAAGTGTGTCATAAGTAAGTATTCATCACCAATAGTCAATACTTTGTAGAATCTGCAAATATGGTCGGGCTGCACTTTATCAGCTATCGTTTCCTTTCACGTTATAATTATACAACACAAAAATTCTCATCAAATAGGTTAAAGTGCGTTTGTTATATGACAAAGTGCAAAGAGATTACAAAATTAAGGTGGCTGGAAGTGGGTAAATGATTTATGCAAAAAAATACAAAGTAAAAAAATGACATCCTAAAAATATAAGTCACTTACTCTACGATTAAGTACGTCTCCGCGCAGATTTTACATTTTTACGCGGTCTTGAAGAAAACATTGTTGGTTAGTTAATTAGCTGAAATAAACAACAAACTAGTCTTATTCACTGAAACGTGTCAAAGCAGCGCGGCGCGTTCAGCTCCTGTTCTCCCCTCTGCACAGAGTTTGGTTTCGCAAGACAAGCAGAGAGAGTCCTGCACGTTTTATCCTGGAGTTAATTAATCTTCCCAATCAGTAACAGGGGCCACGTGCATTTCTCTTGTTTTCCCTCCCTACACTGAACCACTGGACTATTTAAAGAGAAGGAGAAGCAGAGCAGAGCACAGTAAGGGGAAGGAAACGCCTGTCTAGACGCCCACCAGGACCTGGGCCGTACATTCTCCAGCAGCCCCCCCACCTTCCCGCCAACAGGCTTTGTAACGCACCCCTCACCCTAAAAATGTTTTCTGAATATTTTTATGAATCAGACTATCTGCGGCAGGAGAAGATGCATGCAAGCGAGTGAGAAAGTGAGTTAATGATGTTCAGGCTCTTGTATGTGTTGAAGCCTGCACCCCTACAAGCTGCCACTCAAACGTCTGGTGTGGATTTTAACACCCTCACCCACAGATACAAACACACACACACACACACACACACCTTCGGGTTGACACAGAGAGAGTAAACAGGGCAGGTGAGTGAGGAATGATGGCTGCTCCTTAGCAGAGCAGGTCTCCACGCCTCACTGCATCTCCTTCACACACCCAGGCTCGTCTGCTCTGTCTCAGCCCATGACACACACACACACACACACACACACACACACACACACACACACACACACACACACACAACATACACAGTTAATTAATCATACATGAAACCACAGTATGTTGCCTCCTATGTGGCATGTTAAAACTAAACTCTTAGGTTCATACAGTAAACTCTATTATGGCATCACTTTTTTAAAACTCCATGAAGCATATTTATTACACCACCTTGTAATAAAACTTTATTCTGCATTTTAACACCTTTTTGTCAGGGATTTATTTCTATAAAGATGAGTAAAGCTGACACCTTTAGGATCGCAGTACATACTAATTGACGAGTAAAAGAAGCAGGCTGAGAGCTTTTCTGCACATACATAACAGAAATGCCAGCTGAAACTGGAGTGGATTTACTCACTCTGTGATTTTGGGATCAATGTTGCCAATCCACAGGCGGTTTCCATCATGAGACGCACTCTCTGCAATAATGGAGGCATTTTCCACAGTCTCTGCTGCAGACGACATGTGTACCCTGTGGAAATTAGATTAAAACAATGTCACCAAACACTTTTAATAACAACGTTTGGACTTCACATATACACATGGCTTTACAATATGGAGAAGAGAATGTACAGAGCCTCCTACGTTTTTTGGTCTGGATTTAGTTTTTCACAAACTTGTATAGTTGGTTTAATTTCAGTTTCATTAATAATGCTATTGTGGAATCTACTGTGTGAAATTTTACACTCAAACTTTTATCTAAACTCTAGGATCTGGTCAAACCTAGATGATATATCAAAACCCTTTAATTAATGGGAATGTACTTTCTTCTAACCATAATAGCAGAAATAAGATTGAAGCTTTCTTTATTGAAAGTTTAAAACTCTAAACTTTCAATAAAAAAGTTTCTTGTTCAAAATGAGAAAACTGAGTTAAAAAACAATACCTTAATTTGATAAACAAGTATCCACAATTTCAATTTGCGATGCATGATATTAAGAAATATGAATATTGCAATATGATCGTTGAATAATAATATCTGCCAAGGGAAGCTCATGGGAAAACTGCAAAAATATAACTTAACCACTGAGAATTTACATCAGCTTTACAAAGCGCTGAATGATCATTGGCAAATATTGATTTGATAACCAAACTGAATGAAAGAATACAAAATAAAGAACGTACGTCTTTACTGATGTGCTTGAACTAAACAAATGAAAACATTTATGTGTGAGCAAATCAAAACTGGTATAAGTATGGAGTTTTTTGATGATGAACAGTGACTTTTAGAATATGGAAAGATCAAAATTTGATCCTGTTAATTAAATGTACTGAAATCTCCAACTTTTTTCCAAGCAAAAAACACACAAAAAAACAATGCATTCATTCTCTTCATTTTTGTGAATTTAGTAATTGTCAGATAAAGATTAAGGATTTATTTTTAGATTCATAACTGGAACTACCTTAAAACTCCTTATTTTTCTGTTGGTTTCAAAACGTTTTCAGTGTTTGTTAAACTTAATTGCAGAATTAAAGCAAATTGAACTCAGATGAATGTGTTGTCATCATGATAAAAACTGAAGCTGGTCGGTTAAACTGCAAACAAAAAGACAACTCAAATATTAGCCAATAAACTAATGTGTGCATCTCTAACATAACTACTAGATTTTAAATCATCTAGCCCCATTGAATTTTTTTTTATTATTATTTTAATTTTTATTTATTTATTTTTGCATTTTGCTTGTTGTGTTCTCTATTTATTTTTGCTGTTTGTTTGGCTAAATTGTGGAGAACTTTAATCACCTTTCATTATTTTTAATGTGCTGCGGAAATAAACGTGACTGAGAATTTCATTTTTATTTGCACTGGCACGAACTGGTTAAAACAACTGGCAATTTACACCTAATAACGATCTCCAACGTAAAACTTCCCCTGTTCTGTCATTTGTTGCATAACAGATGCGTACTGACTAATATCTATCTAGAAAACAAACGGAGAAGCAATGTTTAATTTCATATTTTAAAAATATAAAAGTGTATATTTTCTTTCATATTGATTTACTGCTGCTGAACTGAGTTGTACCTTTTAGAACGTTTGTTGCCACGTAAAAACTCATTTCCTTTTAGAGAACGCAATGTTCACAACAAATAATTTTGCCTTTAACCTGACCTTAACTAACTCAGCAAGAATGAACTATTTACTATCAGTAGTTAATAATTACACATATTATAAAGCATAATACTAAACGTGCTACGTTTTACTAAGAATAACTTTATCTGAGAGTAAAAGCCACGTTTCAAAAGAGAAGTAGGACGTAGCTTCTAGCTGCTCTGACATTACCTTTGTTTGTTCCTCTTCAACGACAAGTCCTACGATTTAATGTTCACTCTAATCCCACTTTGGGACGATCCAGTGGCGTCAAAACGTCACTCCAATCATCTCAGACCTCAATTGTCCAAGTAAATAACTGACTGAGTTTGTTAGCTCCGAGAGAAAACACATCCGCTCTGGTCCAGGCTGACAACAAAGGCGCCGGGTGATGGCGTAGATTTTTTAGCTGCCAGACAAGTCCGTGGAGGCAGTTGGTTTACTAACTAGTATCTTCCGTATGCCCTATGTGCTCGAAAACCTCCAACATTACCAATGTGTAACTCCGCCCGCTCGGTGCGACCCATAGACTGTTTCGAGCACACTTATCTGTGATACCGCTTCTTGTTGATGACGAACTTGTCAACTGTGGCGCTTCTCTCTTTAGCTAACATGCTTCTCCTGTAAAGACTTATCCCGAATAGGTAAGTAAGAAATACTTTTGTGTAATTTAAACCCCTGTTGCCTTTTTCCGCAGTTAACACCACATATTTGTTGAATAACTTAGTCACGTTGCTATATTTATGTTGATATATTTATTCTCATTACCCCGACCTTCACATGGCTTTAGTTGAAAATTCGAAAAAAAAAAAAAAAAGTCTGTGTGAAGATTATAATTATTATTTAATGGCTCTACATTTTTCGGTGTGCTTATTACTCAAGTCTAAAAAGCTTACGACCTGGTTGCATTTTCAGGACTAATAATTAATTGTAAAAGCAGTGTGTTGTAAAGAAGCCTTGCCATCCATTGGTTCACCACATTATTTTGAAGCAGAGCCACTAGCAGAGGGATTGCAGGGTCGTAATTGGTCAGCTGCATGGTGAATTTTATTAAGCACTTGGCCAGGTGGTTTCAAGACTTATTTGCATCTGAAAATATGTTTAAAAACTCAATACATAAGAGTGGATTCACCCCCAAGTCCAAAACATGATTTGGATTAACTGGTTATTACAAAATTGGGATATTAGGTCTGTGTATGCGTGTTCGTGTGTGTACATGGTAGCTTGTCCTGTGATGGACTGGAGATATATGGACACCAGCCATCCTGCTTGTATCAATCTAAATAAATGACAACCAATTCTGTACATGTCTGCAGCTGTTTTTATTAGTTTGTTTTGACTGGAAATATCGATGCCTTTATTCATTGTACATTTTTAACTTTCCATTCTTTTTGGGTTTTTTGCCTACAGGCTTTCAGTGTTGTAGTATCAATGGAGCCTGGATCACTGATAAAAATTGTTCTCTTATAAAAAGCTTATCAATAAAAGAAGCTAAACATTTGCAAATCAGATTAAAAGGAGCTGAATATAAAGTATGTTTTTAATATTTAAAAATACAGACTATACTTTGTAAAATCCAACAGTGTTCTTAATTTTAAGTTATTTCTAAATGTAAAAGAAGAAAAAAAAGTCAAAATTCTGATTAGTTTTGTTATTTGGAGAAACCCCCCCCAACATATTTTAGACTTCCCAGGGGGACAAAAGGAATAACAGGATGTCCCTTTTATTACAACTCTCCTCTGGTACTTTTTTTTTTTACTTCTTTTCCCCGTCCCAGTGGAAAATTTGTTTTAGGAGGTAGAGTGATGCAGAACATTATCAGATACTCTTTAGTGTTCCTTTCTAAAGCAAACAGTGAGGGCATGTGGGCTGACCAGCTGGCTCCCTGCTGCTGGGTGAAGAAACAGGGGTGTGGCTGCAGCTGGTTGTGAAACCTGCAGGATACCAGACTACAGTGTCCCATTGAACACCTGGGCTTCACTTTGTTCGCTTGGCTTATTTTGTAAAGAGATCTGTCACCTTCCCACATCTCTATCCGTCAGCTCTGCCACAGTGCGGCGAATCATGTCGGCTTGTAAGGAACCTCCCCCCCTCTCCTCCCCCCAATTTTCAGCTGCCTGTTGCAGATTTATTTCAGAAGTGGTGGTCCAAAGCTTAGACTAAATAGAAAGTTTCTTGAATTGACAGCAAAGACTAGAGACTGAGGAAACATCGGGATTATATCTGGGATTTTGTGATAATAATAATAATAAATACTTTTGCTATGATTTTTATAATTTTGTGACGTGAAAGCACACATAAATTTCACAAAAATGAAATACTTATGGGGAACTCTTCACATTTTAATCTGCACACTCTGCTTCAATTGTAAAAGAGCAGAATTATTATACATAACGTGGTTAACTTTGTAATATTTGACTTTCAATTATGTACTGCTATGTTTTTTTATCTATTTTGCTTGGCAGAGTGCATAGGTGAAATATACTGCAGTAGCAACTGAGTAAAGTTCTCTTTGGCTGATCAGTGCAGAACTGATGGTATTTTGCTCTTCAGACAGAAAAGCTGTGAATTCTCCCCAGACAAAAGAAGATGCCAGTCAGTAGACAAAAGAAGATGCCAGTCAGGGACCAACGTACTGTGAGCCCTGTACATTCACTGACTTTGAAAGACAGGCTTTGCTGTGTGCTTGTGTCTGTGTGGGCTTAAATATCGCAGAGATGGTCTTTGTTTGCATGTGCAGAAAGAGGGTCAGTGACAGAGGTCACAGTCAAGAGGCAAGCTGCAAGGTGGGCTATGATTCATCTATAGAAAAGCAGAGCATGGAGTCACATTGTTGTGTTTCTGTTCAGGAATGCCCAAAATGACTGAGTGCAGGCTGAATGTAGGGGTCGTTACGTCGCCATGGTTTTGTCAGTGTAAGAAGAAGTTGCAGAATTTGATATATATTGAAGGTGCTGTTTGCAAGATTATCGACAGCATTGTTTTCCCATTCTTCTCATTGAGAACATGTAATTAACTATGCTTTAGGTTTTTTGATCGTTTCAGACATTCATAAGACTTGTGTAGTTTTTTGGGGTTTTTTGCTCTTCTTTGCTTTGTGTAAACCAGCTTATTTTCCCTTTTACAGACGAGCAAGTATATAGTTATAGAACTAGAGATGACTAGTGATCAGAAATTAAATTTGTTTTGATGAGCTCTGATCCATGATCTTTCTTGTTATTTTATAGACTAAAAAATAAGAACTTTCATTATTTTCAGTCTATAAAAGCATCCAAGTGAAGCATCCAAGTGTATTTAAAATGTTGCCTAACTTTCAAATATAGAAATCTTTTAAGTAGACTTCATCATCATGATAATTAAAATCATCATAATTATTAGATGTTCACTGACCTTTTCAACAAAAAATATGTGACTAACTTTATTTCTAAAACATTTTTATTCTGTTAATTCTCATTTTTATTTATCGTGATTCTGTTATGTTGCGACCAAATTCCTCCTGCCAACATTTACAGATGATGAACATTTAGTTTCATATAACCACCTTTGAAACATATGAACTTGTAGAAATTGTAAGGAAATATATAATGTTTTTCACTTTTGCCTTGGTGTTTCAGTTGATGGTAAAAAAAAACCAGATTTCCTCAGTGTACAACAATCAACATAATTCTCCAACTATTTATCTATTTGGGTGGATTATGTTATAGTGTTCTAGTTAAGATTTTCTTTTAATTATGCATACAGCCAGAGTCATATTTTGCTGCGTATGAAGGTTTTGTCCACATCACCTGTTGCTAGGTAAAATTTTTATCAGTAGAATTCTAATCTTAGTCAGTTTCTTGCCGTACTCGAAGTAATTCAAAAAAGGCCCCCTATTTATATTAATATTCTCCATAGCTGTGCTTAATGTTGCATCAAGTTCTATATTTCTATATTAGAGGAGGCCCTTCATGCTGTTGGAAGCTGGAAGAAGATGTTGGCCTACCTCCTGCTGGCTAACATGAGCTATTACCTCATTTTAATAAATATGTTCATTGCAGCCGTCAAATGGTTTAAAATTATACATGACTTTTCAAATCTGTGCGTCACATCTTTTTTATCGTCTCTTTTTTTCGTCTTTTTATCAAAACCTTTCATTTTTGGCTTGTTTACAGTCATGGCTTTGCACCACCTGAACCTGCTGCGACCCTTTCTGTGTCGGCCCCTGGCACAGCCTGCCAGGTCTCCACTCACGGTCACATCATGGGTCGGTTTCAGGCCACCGATTTGTCCTGGTGCCTCCCTCCACCCTGCCCCTGCATGCATCAGGCTCTACGCCACCAAGAAAGCAAAAGGTCAGTGAAGAGAGTCTTGACACTGAAGCTCAGATTTGTGTAACATCTTCTCTTCCTTTGGCTCAGATGGAAGTTTGTTGATTGGATGTTATTTGTCTTTATATTTGAGTCTCACTTTCTCCTTTTTCTTCCTCTAAGTCAAGGCAAAGGGCCAGTCAGCTAAGGTGAATATTAATTCATCTTTGGTGGAAGACATCATCAGTCTGGATGAAGTGAAGGAGGACATGACCGCAGTCCTCGGTGCACTCAAAGATGAGTTCACGCGCAACCTCAGCATCCGAACCTCGCCAGGTAGTCGGCTTGTGTCCCTTGGACCTCGTCACGTGTCTCCTGTTTGTTTCACTCTCACTTTTTCTCCAGGTGCAAGAAAAACAGCTTATAATGAGATAAAGATAATGAGATAAATTAAATCTATACCAATCAGCATAACATTAAGAGCAATGACAGACTAAGTGACTCTATTCTAATCTATTCTGTTTTTGTGTAATGTTGTAGATTCATCTGACCTTATTGTTCGTTTTTTGCTTTCAGTTAGAAATCTGTCTTATGTTTCCATCTTCCTCACAAAGTCCCACAGGGCTTAATATGAGGAGATCCATGTGTGACATGAGTTTGACCTGGCTTTGGCCTTTGTTTCCCAAACTACATCCGGGCCGTGACCCTTTGTTTCTGGGTTCTAACAAATTGGGGGAGTGGCGTGTGTAACAGAAGCTGCCATAGAAGGATACTGCAACAGAATCTGTCTTTAAAACTGAAAATTACTTCCTTCTTGGTTGTGTTTTTACATCAGGGATTCCAAACCAAGCCAAAGAAACTTTCGCAATGTTTTGCACAAACAATAAGCTGTATATTAAACAAAGGCTTAAATGACAATTTGATTGTATCAAATCCTGATATTACGCACATATCTGTTTTTCCCCATGTGTGTAATGACTTCAAATAGTAAAAGCTTAGCATAAACTTGGATTAAGCACATTTTAATATCATGTTACTATGACATTTATAAGTGTTTAGAATGAGGTCAACAGTCTGATGCAGAGTATTAAGACAGGAAATGAAAACATCATGCTAGTAGAAACTAAGAAGAAGAAAACAAAACTTGCTGTTGAAACTTTGCAGGCACATTTTTTTAACATCATTTGGGAAGAAGTTTTGTCCGGTTTGCAGATGTTTGCAAAGAACCTACTAATAAAAAAAAGTGTCAGCAATTCAGACATGCAAAACCTCAACTGTTTACAGCAGAGTGATTTATAAAAAGTTTTGGATAGTTAAAGGTGAAGATGATTTGCTTGAAATGATTGGTTTCAAGTTACTGTTATTTATAACCATATACGTACATGTTGGATAATTTAGCCTGTGGAGCTACAGTATAAATTGAGCCTTGATTTGTGTGATCGGTCTCCAAGCTTTGCCTTATTCATTTTTCTCCCCTGATTTATCACTTGGTCGTTCAGAGTGAATCTCCTGTGTTGAGATCTTCTTTTCATTTATTACAGCAGATTATTTACAAGGACCTTTATACGAACTGCACAGTAAAATAACCTAGACTAGAAATGCCACAGTATCAACACATTTACAAAAGTCATTTGAATAAGTTATTTAACTTGATCTAATTTATTCCATTTAAGACAGAGAAGTGTAAAAAGTAATAAACAAATACATTTATTATAAGTTTGATCTATGGAGTCAAACAAAAGATTTTAAATAAACCCCTGATGAATTTAGTTCTAGTTGTCATGTAAACGTGCTTCTTGTAAAGAATATTGTGGAGTAACCCTGGGACTCGAGCATCCATGTGTCACGTAGAAGCTGCTTAAGAAACACAAATACACTTCTCAGAAATATTTCACCTTTACTGTCTCCGTTTTTTTATTCATCTATTTTAGATGAATCCCTTTGCTTTGTCATCCTTCCTGTCCTCTCCCTCCACCGGTCTGTCTGTCACTGCTTTCCTCTGATTGTCCGTTCCTACCTCCTCTGTCCAGCTGCACAATAATCCGGGGAGGCAACATGACTTGGATCTGACAGGAGAGATGAGATGGTGGAATTGAATGACGTCAGTTTTGTCTCATGCAACTGTATGTGGGTTTGTCATCTGGGTCTTATTAAAGCTACAAGTGGGAGACTCTGTGTGGATAGCATTGTATCTTTTGCTGCGTGTTGCTATGAATCCGCACTTGTATGTTATGTGTTTGTGTGCGTCAGACGTATAACAGGAAATCACAAAGATAGATGCATAGAGCATGAGGAGATCAGTGGCTGGTCCACCATATTGTGCTGATTAAGTTTGGGGTTTTACCGCTTGGAAACTAAATTTGTTTTTATGTAAACAAAGAGTGTATAGGTCATTCGCTTGGGGACTAAATCCTAAATGCATTGTTGTTGCAGGAGTCAGCAAGACTGGAAACTGAGTAGCAAGGTTTTATCTCTCTACAAATCAATATTTCCATCACCTCTAAAACTAGTTAATTCATTCATTCTTTTTCATTTTCTGTTATTTGAAACACTGTTGTTCATGTCTGCTTTTATTCTGGATGGTATTAGCAAAGTTTTGTTTGGTTCCAAGTTTAAACGAAAGATAGTCAAGCTGAGTCGTCTCTTTTTAAAGCCAAAGCTTTCTTTCATTACTTTGTAATGTCTGAATAATTCATAGATCATATTTGAGCAGCTAGATAAGCATTCATCTAAAAGTAAAAATGAAAATGCATCTCAGCATTGAAGGAAAACATTGAAAGATCTTCAGAAAGCCTGCAATCTATTAATGGATAGATTATTTTAAAAAGGGCTGCTTGGGAGCAAAGTATGATGAAATGACATTTGCTTCAGACTGCAGTTCAAACTAAGATCTGTTTTTACATGTTTAAAAACAATGCTTCAGTTAAAGCATGCACAAATATTAAAAGTTTTCTACACGTGCTTGCATGAAAAACAATAAACATTAACGTAACATTTAAAGGCCTTTAAAATGCATTTTTAAATACCTTTTATAGTGCAGCCAAATACAAAAAATGTAGATTGTATCATTTGTGTGGGACATGTTTAAAAGAAAAAGACAAAGGTGACAAACTTTTCAGGTGGGTTGTGATTGAAGACTATAAGTCGCATAAAAACGTGCTAGGCTAATGTAAGCCTAGCGATATAGGAACTGTTCTACATGGAAAATTTTTTATTATTTTTAAGACTTGAGTTGTATGCTTAAAGTCACATGTTTAGAAACATGAGAGAGTCCGGCATTAACTCATGTTGGAACAATATATCTGTCAACGATATACTAGTAAAACTTATTAATTGCAGTATGCTACACTTCAAGGCTACTGAATTGTCATGAGCACACATGGAATTGTATTTATTAAAGTAACTGTAAATGCCTGTACTTGGATGACTGAATGGTATTCAAGATAAAGCATCCATTTTTTTTCTCAAATGGAAGATAGAATTCTGCTTTTGCTTTAACCCACTCTGATCAATTAAAATCTGTTTTATGCCAATTAATCCTCTAAAAGAGCACAGGTAAGATCGTGATTGCTCATATTGTCTTAGAACCCTGCTTAAAAAAATACAATCTTCAAGCACTTGTAAATATGTAGGTAGTCAACATTTCAGCAGAGTAAATTCAGGTAAAAAATTAGTGTTTTTACTTTAAACATCTGGTTAAACTGACATTTAAAGTCAAACTAAGATGTTATATAATTGTGTTACTCATTCAATATACATTTGATCACATCTATTATTTTTAATACTCCTCATTCATATTGGCTCTCTGATTAGTGCGTCTCTGTTTCTGTCCTTGAAATCAAAAGATAAATTGATCCTATAGAGAAAATTACACCACTGGCTCACCTCCCCGTCACCCCACCTCTCCACACACAGCACCAGTACAACCCCCTGGGGGAAAAGAAGGGAGGAGATGATGTAAGGCAGAGGTGGAGGAGAAGGAAACAACTGCGTCTGAGGTTAGCCAGATGGAGGAGGGGGAAGGATGGATGGAGCAAGGAAGCAAAGAAAAAAGGGGATGAGAAGTGGGTGGAGCAGGAGTCAGCTTGTGTTGGCAAAACTTTTGTTTCTGTCGCCGGTGACTGTTATGGAGCGACAAAAGATTGTGGACATTTTTAACAGCTTGAAAGTGGACTTAATTTTTACATGTGTTATTTGTGGCTTCTGCTGTGGATTCCTTTGTCTTTTTGTTTGTTAGACTGAGCAACCGGATGATTGATTCTGTTTTTATTAATTCCAATTCTACATAAACGCAGTCGCATCACGCCAGAACATGTCACCACATTGATTAGAGGCCCAATAACAACAGGAGAACTTGATCTCGGTATATAATGCAAAACATACGAGTTTAAGTACTTCACAATTTTGATAATTCTTTTTCACTGTCCTTTGTGTGAAAATTCTGCCAAATATTGAAGAAATGCAGTTGCCACAGCGTAAGAGCGCGTATCGTGTTCGTCGCTGCAACCTGTGCGACATGGAGGCAGATAAATAAAGAAATGAAACGCCTCCTCTGGTCTGTATTTATTTAGGGGCTCTGGATCACATTGTGGTGACGACTCAAGATGGGAAGTTTCCTCTGAACCAGCTGGGTCAGATCTCCATGAAGTCCCCTCAAGTCATTATGGTCAACATGAGCAGCTTCCCTGAGGTAAGACGATCTCACACACACACACGCACGCACGTCAATGCAGTTTCTTCCTACCTGTATCTGTTTGTCTCATTCCGGACAAGCGCTGAATAAATAAGCTTTGTAAAAATAAGCCAGAGCAGAGACAGATAGATGGACTTCAGTGAAGGAAAAGTGAGCCAGACCAGAACTGGAACCCCACATCACTGTGTGTAAATGAAACCTGACCAGCCTCTCTCTGGGCCCCGAGTCTCAGATGCTAATTGATTGATCACTCAAGGACCCCTTTGTTCTGAAGGTGAAAGATAGCAAAGAAGGGTATGTGTGCACTGTAGTGTACTTATGTCTGCGTGTGAGTCATCCCAGATAGGAAATGACCTCATTTTACCCCTGGGTTAGGAAGAAATGGATTATTTTTCTTTTTTTCCCCTTTTAAATCGCTCAATTTCTTTGTAGATTTTGTTTGAGGGGTCAGAGGTATCCAGACTCTTTGATGCTAGAATTTGCATTTGACCCAACATTATTAAATCATGTATGTAAGAGTTAGATTTCACAATGTTTTTTGTGTCTGCTCAGCTTCCTGATCGAGTTCTGTTTTATTTGAGGTATAATTTTACAACATGATGCAAAAGAAAATACTTGACAGAAATGTCGAGATTCTTTATTGCTAAAGAGTTGTTGCTTTCATCACATAAATAAGGGGTAGAATAGGAGATTCCTAATGGTAAAGCATTTCTGGTAATGTCTCCATTGCATTTTGTGTAAAAAGCCTTGAATTAAATTCAACTTTTGATGCAGTGGTATAAAATATAGCATATAAAAGGCATATCAGTAAATTTATTCAGTAGGGGGGCAAAAATATCATCTTATGATTTAATAGCTTTAATCACGTCTACAAATATTTACTTAGTAATCAATGACTTCCTGTTTTCCTAGGCCCCAGGGTAACACCACGGCCACGTTCTGTTATCCGTGGTTCAAAATGAGAAAAGTAAGAGAGCATACCAATTAAATAAGGCAAGAGTCAAGATATGGTGACTAGGCAAAAACAAACATTAGTATCCTGAAGCTACCATTAAACTTTATACACATGCCAATTCATTCTTCAGATCTGATACCAGGGAAAAGGCTTATTAAAAGGCTCTTAAAAGTCCTACCATCACAAATGTAAATATGCAAACAAAACCTATGCCTAGGAGGTCATCAGGAAAGACAGGATGCCGAGTAATAACAGTTCTTCACCTTGACTCAGGTTATCCGGTCATCTGGGAGCTGTGACTTACCTGGCTTTGTTTCCAGGTGGATCCGCATTATAAAAACATCAAACTTTTTTAAATCAAACCTTCAATCTTAAGAGACAGCTCTAAAGCTGAATCAGGTTAAATATTTCTCCAGTGAGTGTTTTTTTTTTTCCTTTTCTTATTAACCACAGACCACACATGCTCAGACAGACACACCCTGTTTCTCTCGCATGCCACCCTGTCAGGACCAGTCTTACCCATGTCCTGTACAGAGGTGAGTCTTCAGTCCCAAGACCTAATAGGCTTTTAATGACACCTATCCATTACCTGCCACTGCAGAGTCTCTGCCACTGTTTTTATTCATTCATTAAGTGGACAGTGCAGCCAACATGTGTAAATGTGGGAGCAGCTTACTGTGTGTGTGGGCATGTCTGCCATGTTTAGGCATCCCGATATTGTCCCTTTTAAAGGTACACACAGCCTCTCCATCACATTCCTCTCTGCTCCCCTGCTTTCTTTGAACTGGGCTGGGAGCGTTTGATGCGAAACTTCCTCTCTAACACATTAACCAGAACCTGCCCAGCACTTTTTTTTCAGAGGAATTGAACTCTCGCTCATCTGAGAGAGGAAACTGTGATGAATTCGATGCTGAGAACAATCAAACATAGGTATGGGATAAATCTATCACCCTGCTCTCAGAAAGCAACTGGAGGCCTGCTTTCCGGATGACTTTAACAAAGGAAAAGAAACCTCATGAATTTTTTTAATACTCACAAATAAGTTCCTTTAATCTCGCTGCCATTTCTTTGCCCCCAGTGGGAAAAGTCCAGAAGGAGCCGTCAAAGAAAAGAGAGGTGGGGTGGACAGGAGGAAATTGAATGGCTTAAATTTCTTTGTATCACACTTTTGCATACTTTCAAAAGGTCAGTTAAGGGAATTATTATGCAGCTGAAAAATTACCTTCCTTCCTCTTGTGCATATATACCATTACTGTAGCTCTCTAGTGTAGTTCAGTAATCTAGAGAGTGAAGGATTGTGTTGGATATTGGTGATACTCTATATTCTCCTGTTGGTGTATGTCAAGCTTAGACTTTTTGGTACCAGTTTTAAAAGAAATGCTTAATTGTAGATACGGTTTTAGTGAAGTTGGGGGTTTCTGTAACAATAATTTGTTATAGTGGAAAAAAGATTATTGCTATAATAAACATTTCTTTACGTTTTCTTCACTATATATTTAATATAGCTGATTAGATTTTAAACACGACCGTCAAAAATTATAAAGCCATGAAAAGTGGCTTCTGCTTTTTCAGTTTTTGTCACACTTCAAGATGTGACAAACCCTCTGCGGCCACAATAACGTTCAAACATAAGAATTAATAGTAAATTAGTCTTTTTTTAATCGCTTTGAAAGAATTTTGGCAAACTTGTCTTGGCAAAATTGTTGAACCCGAGTCCATCGTCTGTAGCTACACTCAGAACTGATTACTGCCTCACCTGTTCTAAATCAAGACATCGCTTAAATAGGACCTGACTGACAAAGTGAAAAACACCAAAACATCCTCAAGAGTTAACCATCATGCTGAGATTTAAAAAAAAAAATCTCAAACAAATCAGAAAATGAGATTTATCAGTCTGGACAGACTGATAAACCTTGAGTTGATAACCAAAGTGTGATCCGTTATCAACAAAACACGGCGAAGGCATGGAACAGCGGTGAAGCTTCACAGGATCAGCCGGCTGAGTGCACAGAAGACCCCACAACAAGGTCAGAGGTCATGCTTCCACCATTTTTTTGCCTACAGGATTTGCCAAAAAAAGGCCTTCATGGCAGAGCTCCAAGACAAAACCACTGCTGAACAAAGAGAGGCTCATCTCAGTTTTTTCAGAACACGTCTTGATGATCCCCAAGACTTGTAGGAAGACATTCTGTGGACTGATGAGACAAAAGTCGAACTCTTTGGATTGTGTGTCACGTTACATGTGGTAAAAGTAACACTGTTTTTCAGAAAAAGAACATGCTTCCAACATTAAAATATGGTGGTGGTGGTAGTGTGATAATCTGGGACCTAGAAGACTTGCTGTGATAAATGGAAGTGTAACAGTTATGGGCTCGGCAGCTAACTGCGGCTACAAAAGCAGCATCAGAAGATGGTTCTTTTTAAGGAGCCCGAGGTGTGAATGAAAACACAAAGCAATGGTTTTAGTTTTTGTGTATATATTGTGAATTTAAAGGGAACAAAAAAAAACAAAAACAAACAACAAACAGTTACAAACACACAGTGAGAGACAAGTTATTTCAAAATAAATTCAGAGATCATAGGTTTCTTCTTT
>CAEGAF010038590.1:0-28247 GCA_903067075.1 Micropoecilia bifurca | reverse complement strand
CATAGTCTACTTGTTAAACTGTCACTCTGTCCTGACAGCATAAGGCAGAAAATCTGTGTAAAAACTTGATCTTCTCTGCCTTCTCACTTTGGCTCTGTTGCCATCTGCAGAAATACAATCAGAAACAACCAATCAGAGCCAGGAGGCGGGTCTTAGTGCTATGAGTCACACCTGTGTATGTGACACTCATCCCCTCTCCCTTGCTCACTGCTACGCTACAGCTACTGTCACAACAAGGTGACAGTTTTAACAAATAAGCAAAAAACATACTTTAGTTAAAGCTACATACTGCAGCCTTAGAGTAGGAAAGAAATTAACTTGCAATTCCTAAAACTCCACAGAATATTGACCAAAAGTAAAAGTAAGACTTGAATAAAACAGTTTGTCCAGATTACAATTTGATTTGACTGGTTGAAACTGAACTCCAGAGACCCACTGATCAACTTTTAGTCATAAAATCTATTTATTTGTGAACAAACTGAGCCTAAATAGAACAATACAAAAATATTGAACTCATGGCCCTGCGACAGACTGGCGACCTGTCCAGGGCAAACCCCGCCTCTCGCCCGGAACGTCAGCTGGAGATAGGCACCAGCAACTCTCCCGACCCCTCCAAGGGACAAGGGTGCAAAGAAAATGGATGGATGGATGGATGAACTCATGGCATCAGAGTTTAACAGTGAAGATCATATTTGGCACTTTTACAAAGAAAAATCTTTTAATGCATGTTTTGTAAAACTGTCAAATCAAATTTAATAGTACTGGCCCCTCAGTCTCAATAAACTAATTGAAATGATTTAGCGGCTCAGTTCACTTATGCCTTGGGCCGGTTCGGTATTATTCCTTAGCCTGAATTGATCTTTGGTATCAAAATACCAACAAGTTGATGAGCTTTGAAACAAAGACAATGCTGGAGGTTTTGCTCCTGGTTTTTGTTTTCTCCTCCTCACACACACACACACACACACACACACACACACACACACACACACACACACACACACACACACACACACACACACGTCAATGAAAGCTGCGTGTGTGTGTGCTGTTGCCCATGTCCATGTACAGACAGCTATTTATGCCACTGGAACTGCTTCAACAAAGTGAGCGTCCAAGCATCTGCCCCCTCATGTTGGGAGATAATCAGCATATTTGTGCTATCTGCAGCTCATTATGGCCAGTACACACCGATTACAGGCTGGATTTATGGAGCTGCGAGGCCACACTCCCACCTCCGGGTTGGCCAGACTCTGCTGGAACGGGATGGAAGTCCAGGGAGACCTGGGTGCCGAGGGGAAGGAGGAGGAGACGAACAGGCAAAGATGGAGGAGAAACAAAAAATGAAGAGCAAACAACGAAAATGACCAAGCGAAGAAGGAAGTGGAGCACAGAAGAGGAAGAGACATTTTATACTGTAGTTTAGTTTCCTCCGTTTCTCATGAATCGTTGCTCAGGTTTCTGAGAAAAGCTTGAGGAAACTTCTGTTGGAAACGTAGTGAGTCAGAAAAACAGCAAAGATTGGAAATCTGATTTCTAAGACAAAAACAAGCAGGAGCTCTTTCTGCTCCTCAGGCCTCTGGGTCTCAGTCTGCATGTTTCTCCCACTACAAACACATAACAGCAGTTATAGGTCCTATGCAGGTGTCAAACTCCAGTCCTGGAGGCCCAATGCCCTGCAACCTTTAGTTTTGCCTCTGCTGCACCACCTGAATAGAATAATTAAGTCATTAGCAGGACAGGAGAATTGATCTACACAAGGAGGAGGAAATGAAGCCATTTCATTCCAGTGTTTCGTACCTGTGTGGCGCATCTAAAAGCTGCAGTACAGAGCCACTTCAGGACTGGAGCTTGACACCCCTGAGGTAAACTGGTCTCTCTAAACTGACCTTTTTTTTGTGGTCAAACTAACAGCAGTGGATTTACAAATGTGAGTGAACCTGAAAATCATTCCAATAACCTTTATTCCCAAAGAGATGTGTGAATGCTGGATTTTATTCCAAAGTAAAACACAAGGAATGAGTGAAGCACGGCGGTGGAGGCATCATGTGTGAGAGTTTCTCATATGGGATCTGGGACATTTATTGGATCTAGTCTTTTCTCACAGTTATGCTCACCTATAATAAACATGTGTTTAACATGAATTACTATTACTTTATATTTCTTAACTAAAGCTCTAATAAAACAATGAACAGCTGATAGACCAACTAGTTGCTGGAACCATTATTCAGGTGGATGCGAAAACATAAATCCCCCCCCTCACCCGCCCAAGGACGCTGATTGGTCGTTACTTTTTTTAACATAATTCTTTAGATGAACTATGTTAGAAGAAACAATGTTTAGTGTCGGTGACATATTTGACCTCTTTCAGGTCAGATGACTTCACACTGACTATTGTCTGCAAGAAATATGCCCGCGTTTCACCACAAGAGGGCAGCAAACCCTCTATTCTATCATAGTAGCAGCGTGTTTTGTCCACAAACACAAAGACGACGTGGAATCAGTTAAAATCAATCAATCAATCAATCAATCAATCAATCAATCAATCAATCAATCAATCAATCAATCAATCAATCAATCAATCAAATAAATTTTATTTGTATAGCACATTCAACAGCAAGGCATTTCAAAGTGCTTTACATAATCAAAATAAAAGCATAAATCTGGTCCAGATTAGAATTTGAGCATGTTGGAAAAATTTTTTTCACTAATCCTTTGATAATATTTATCTGGACTGCGCTGTTCAATTATTATTATTAAATATGATCATTTCAGCTGGGAGTAGATGTTCTCAGCTAATGCTGCAGGTGCGACGTGAAAACAGCCTGGAGAGTTTAATCATTACCTCATAATCTATAATGTGATCAAATTGTTACCAAGGTAACTACAGATGAGGGATAAGAAGACAGAAATATTTCCAGGTGTAATGAAGACAATATCTGGACTGGCAGAACTCAGAGCTTCTGTGGTTTTTAAGTGCCAGTCATGGCAGACGACTGTTCACACTGAACCAGGTTCTGGTTCTGGTTCTGCTGGAGGTTTAATCCTGTTAAAGTGGAGCTTTTTCCTCTCCCTTGTTGCTATACATGCTCAGTCTGAGGGATTACTGCAACCAGCTGGGACTCTTCAGAAAACTTTGTGAATTGGAATAAAACTTTGATAAGTTGACTGGATTGTTGTAGAACAAATATTGAACTAAACTATAACTTAATGTGATCAGAGCAAATTGGCAAGAGGATGGAAAATGTCTTTAGATATTCATAAACAAATTACATTAAATTTGAATATTGCAGCAAGCAGTTGCTGTCAAGCATGTCTTTAGAATTATTGTCCTGCTTTTAGCCATTAATAACCTCAAATGATAGTTTGCCAACTGGATTTTTAAATAAATTTCAATTTAATGATAAATTACTGAAGCTGTTCAATACCCAGATGAGGGTCCTGAATCATAAAATGGAAATAAAGCAGAAACCTAGACGTTTGTTTTGTAGGAGCTAAATACTTTAGATTAACATGAATAAATAAGATTTTTAACTTAGTGTAATTCTTGGTGACAATGCATTTAATAGGAGTTTTGACCCTCACCACTTTAAATCAGACACACAGAGCTTTTTCAATCCATTTGAGGCAATTCAAAAAAGCTTCCACAAGTGGTGCGGCTCACTTCACTGCAGGAAGTGATCTTGAGGTTAAGGCTGTGAACTAATGACCAGAGATTATTTTACCATAATAAACACAATCATTTGAAACAACTTTGTATTTTCTGTGTAACAAAAAGGAACCAAGACGTTCTCATAGTCCAGCCAGTCATACTTCTGCAGTAGACGCACATTTTGTTAAATGAGATTTAAACTGATTTTGTCCATCTAAAAACATTGTTAAAACCAAAACTAATGTCTTGCCCCCATAATCTGCAGTAACAACTGAGGTGTTAATTACCCAGTTTACTCTGAGTCATTCTGTCTTCAATAAACATTGATTAGATTCACTTTGGACTCTATTTCTGGAACACAAATAAAGTTGCTAAACTTTATAGAGCAATAACATCCTTATTGCTGCCATACGACACCCAGTGCCTGAATATGGAGCTACTGTAACATTTACAGTACATCTGCAGGTCACGTTTTAAACAGTGGAAAAATTTAAAAGTCTCACAAAGCCTCGTTTCAGCAGAACCTTTAATTACAATAAAAGTTTATGACCAGGATTCCCACTAGATGGCACCAAAACACACAGATGAGTCACATTTGTTTTTATTTTCCACATTAAACAGCAAGTCATCTTTTCAATATCGTCTCACTTTAATCAGAAATCAGCTGAACTGCACATCTAAGCACTGAGACAGAACCGGAACACTTTCATTCAGCCAGGAAGTTACATCATATCACTTCCAAAGTGTCTGATTGGTCCAGATAAAGTTCAAAGAAACATTCTCATGATGGAGGCGGGACCTCTGCTTTATTTTTGGAATGTATAACAAGAATTCTTGTGGATGAGATGATAAAAAACATAAATATTGTTTCAAACAATATTTATTGTGTAGAGAAATTACCAAGTGTTTCACTATTAAAAGGCCACAAAGCTACAGAATCTGTATTTACTACAGTTCTAACAGTAGTAAATAATAACCTAGGTTCTGCTTCTACAAGTGTGTTAGTGTTCACAACTTACATTTAACATCAACAGGATTATGGCACCTAGCTGTAAAAGAGGCTACTTTACCCTGGAAAGAGATCAACAGACACTTCAAGTAATTTCAGGCATGGAGGATTCAAAAAAGTAAAACATCACAAAAATAGACATCATTAAAACTGGGAACCAAGAAAAGGCTGGAAAAATGTCAGCAGAATTTCAAAATGTAGCACAGAAAGATGAGCTGGTGGACGGCTACATTCAAATTCTGCTGGACTTTCACAAACGCCAACTTTTCATGTTTTTTGCATATAGAACGGCACATTTCAGCTCAGGAAACGCACACAGGCTTTAGGTGGAAATTACAAACTTAGAAAAAGAGCTAAAATGTTAAAAAAAAAAAAAAAATCATTAAACAAGTCGGGTTCTATATGCCTCTGGTGTTGGGACGGTGCCAACATGCTGCTTTGTATGAACCATAAGCTCACTACAAACAGCTCTGATTGGCTACCATCGCATACATCACAAAGAAACTGACAAAAAAACAAACTCAAAAACACGCTATGACACGCGAGTTAAAGCTGCACTAACTTTTATAAACATTTTTTACATATTTATACTATACTGTCACAACATGGTGACAGTTTTAATAAGTGTGTAAAAACCATTTTTATAAACGTTAGCATATGTAGCTTTAAGCTGTGCTTAGACTGTAGAGGTAAATGTGCTTTGTGTCGACCCAAAAACATTCAGATGATGCCGAACGATGAAAGAAACAAACATGGAGGCCGAGTCCCGAAGCAGCAATGGACACAGAACAGCACAACATGCGGTCAAGAATTCTGATTCCAAAAAGTGACAAATATTCATATTTATGCACTTTGTTCACATTTAGAAGAAATAGATAGAAAAAGGGCACTTAACAGAAGCTTAAGATATTAGAGACGTTTCTTCAGTTCCTTCTTGGTCAGGTTTAGTGTGAAGCTGCCGTCAAGTCCAGAGCAGAGGAAAACCATCTTCATGTGAGGCGTTGATCAGCCGTACATCTCATTTCATTACAGAGCGTTGGCACGATGAGGCACAGTGTGTCCTTAGCACCCAGGGAGCAGGACTCTTCACAAGCCACAGTGTCCAGGTCTGGCCTCCATCGACTCGAGACACTGGAGCAAAGATTCTGTCATCTAACACCTGCATCACTGTAGGGTAGGATCAAGATCTCTGGTCATATTTAAGATACAACTGACTCACCAACACTCTGTTATCTTTAGATGTTTCCAACTGAAGATGCAACTATCCTTTTATAAGTTGCTTAATATTGATAAAGTGCAATATTTACCACATTAGAAATATAAATATGCAGTTACTTTTAAAATCTTAAAAATAAGATCAGCACACTAATGGTGAATTTCTGCTGTAGAAGTCAAGTGGAGTCCATGCTGCCTTACTCACTACATATTGACAAAATGTTTCCAGTCAATGTTTCACACAGGGAGATCATTAGTGGCGCACCGCCTCCAACCTCAACCTCCTCCAGGACCATCTGACCTGACAGCACAACGTATAGATATTAACTACTCATCATTTGAAGGAAACTTTCAAAAACAATTTTGAACTAATCTTTTATTAGTTGATTTAGTTATTCTTTCTATGACTATTTCTGATGTCTGCTCTACCATTTGGTCATCTGGTATATTTTCATTAAACAAAACAAAAGTTACTGAAAAAATGACAGGATGTGGAACACAGGAAGTTTTAAACAGAATTAGAGCTCAGTGTCATGATGTCACTGAGCTCTCAGTGGTTATTTTAGACAAGTTGTATTTTATTTCAGTAGCTCTAAAACACATATCATTTTTGGACCTTTTCTGTTTTGTTTCTCCTGAGTCGACCGTTTTGCTTGAACATTGTCATTGTGCTTCATCTTTAGTTCTTTGGTTCCGTGGGGACCAGCTGTGATCCATGACGTCCCTCTGCTCTCATCAGCACCGCTTCCTTTACATGGACCTTATTCAGAGGCAGCTAAACGGGTCAGAGGATTTGGAAACCAAGCCGCCACATTGTTGCACTTCAGTCTATGATTTTCTTTAATTATAATCTTCATTTACTCTAGAATTTCTGGCTCTATTATTGCTATAAAAATAAAGGATTTCAACTGTGCAACGACTCTCTACCTGATTCTTTTATTTCTGCCAAAGTGCGGAGTGGATCGGGTCACACTGGAACATCAGTTGGTGTTCCAGAGCATTCATGCTGCATGTTAGCAGCCTGAGTGAAGCAGCTGTAGCTCCGCCCTCTCAGACAGGCCACGCCTTCTGTAATCAGTTTCTCTAACATCAGTATTTTACTAGGGTAACAGGATCCAGCAGCAGCTCAGGACAAAGTGTGTGTGTGTGTGCTTCTTGTGCGGTTTCATAAGGCCGTCTCCTGGACTGTGTGTGTGGTCAGTGTGTCCATTTCCTCCGCCTGAGCTCTGCCGCTCTCCAGCTCCTTGTCCTCCTTGCAGCACGCTGCTCCGTTGCCGTCCTTCTTGGCCACTTGGTAAGGCTGGCTGCTGGTTTCTTTGGGCTGCAGAACAGTGATAAGAAAAGAGATGGAACCATAGTGTGACGGGGTGAGGAGAGAAAACAAGCGTGTGAGATACCTTCAGGGCCAGAGGAGTGACGCAGCACAGCTTCTCCTTGTAGCGCTCTGGCAGGAAGAACAGCAGCGTTCCGAGGACAGGGAACACCGTTCCAGGGGTCAGATCCCTCTCCTTCATGGGTCCTGACAGGAACACCAGACAGAAAACACAGCGGAGCTGGAGCTGCTGCCAACTTCAACTACCAGCAACACTGAAAAGTTTCTGTGAGAAAAACTATTTACATCCCTTGCACATTTCATTTCATAAAAAACCTACAAAAATAATGCATTATTGTAAAGTGGAAGAAAAATAAAAAGCAGTTTTAACACTTGACTCTCCAAATCATTACTTAGTAACTGATTACATGGAAGTTTTGTGGATTTAGTGAGGCAAGAAAAATGTCTTGATTTGAAAATGTTGCTTATGTAACAATCTTGGACCCGAAATACAGATTTCCTTTAAATCAAGGCTAAAATCAGCCTGCTGTTTAAAGCTGCCTTTTACTAAACTTGAACATTGAACAATACATCTGATTATTATTACTACTAATTTGATGTCATTTGGAAATAATGTAATGTTTTACTGCTCATTTCATAATTGCTTACTGTATACTGCTTTATATAGCATGTTATATGTTGTATAACATATGTTATAAAATGTTCAGGAGCTACATGAAATGTGCTACTGATAAACTTCACTTGATTATTTTGTTATGCGTTTCAATTAAAATACAATTAATTAGTTACAGACCCTGCAATTAACTTGATAAAATTAATGTTGGGTCCCAATTAAAATAAACATTTTGCTAACTGTAACTTATGTAATTTAGTTGTCTTGTTGATTTCATGAGAGGACAAGGAGGTTAAAACTCCAAGTTAGATGCTTTTGTATTCATCTGTAAAATGTGAAAATGTAAAGTGCCGAGTAGATCTTGATGTTTGTACCTGTTATGAGGCTGGTGACCAGACCCACCACCACCACAGTGGCCGAGTTGTGAGCACTGTACCACATGTAGGACAGCGAGTAAAGAGCTTCCACTCCTGTTGGTCTAAACACAGTAAATGACTGGTTACATTTACTTCCAACACCTAAAATTATTTTCAGTCTGTAAGAAATGCAAACACAAGTCAGAAATTTAAAGGGGCAGCATCATGCATTTTCCAGGCACACAGTGCCATTTCATAGCTATGACGTCAACTGTAGCCATGTTAACTTCAATTATCAGAAAAATACTGTATACCGTCACCTCCTTAAAGTAATGGGCCAAGTCACTTTTTTGTAAGGAAGCAGCAGCGGGGAATCAAAAAACAACTTTGGACATTTTCTTATGAAATTTATGACATTTTCTTATCAAATATGACTTTAAAAAAGTGTGACTTTGTAATTTAACGCTTTGAAATTGGGGCTCTGTCTCTTTATAACACCAGATCTTTCTGAAACTCTACCTTTAGGAAGTCATCACAACATGGCTTCTCTGTTAACCCCTTAACCTATTTACCAGTACTGAGAAGTAACTCTCTTTCACAGGCGTTTGTCAATTGCTCCCGACTAGCCTGAAGGAGCCGACTCTTGGAGTTACAGGAGATGGGTGATCTAATGTGGAAGCATAGAAACTCCTCCTAGGAGGAGCTTCGTCCTTCAAGGAGGAGCTACGTTCAACCAGGTGTTTTGCACAGCTGAATGGTTGCCACAGAGATTAAAGGATTTCTCAAACATGCATGAATGAAAGAATCAAGGCAACACTCCAGCTATGATTTTGATGAGGGAACAACATAACATGATGTAAAGCTCAAAAAAGTTGCTTTTACATAAGACCGCCCCTTTAACATTCATAATTATTTTTGTAATCCAACTTCAAAGCAGCAAATAACAGAACCAGTTAACCATGCTGCAGCATGCAGGGTGTGTTACCGTGGTTTGGTTGTTGGGCTGGTTGCCAGGGAGCTCAGGACAGTAATGGTCATGTTGTGGAACAGTGGCAGAGCGGTGGAGTTGAGCTGGGTTCCTGGTGGGGGCCGAGACATTCGCATCACAAAGCTTCCGATCCCGACCCAGAAGGCCATGGCGAGGCCTGCTGCTAGCCCAACCACTGCTCCCTAGCAACAGGAGATATCACAGTGACTCAGATAGGACGTGTGCAGCTCTGTCTCTCTAGGACAGGCCCTAAACTAAGACTTACAACAGGGTTGGCCCAAGGGAAAAAGATCCCCAGGCAGAAGAGTCCCAGCAGGGGGCCACCCACCATCCCAAAGATACTGAAGGCTGCCTGGAATAACAGCAGTCAGTCAGTCTCACATGCTGAGGTCTATACACTAATAAAGCTGACAGCAGCAAACACCACCACCTCATACCACCATTATGTTGTGGAATAATTATGTTAAAGAAAAACTGGCACATTTTGTGCATGTCAGTTGGAACCCAGTGTTCTGAGGGTAAAAATGAGTATCAATACTAAAGTGGAATCATAAGCATGTTGAGTAACATGAAGTTACTCCATTCAGTATGTTAAAATTAGTGTATAAGCTAAAATTAGCCAAAATGCTAATGCTAACCTAAATGCTACCAATGGCATGTGAGGTAAACATAAGCATCTTAACCTATTTTACAGTGTTTTTTTTCCAATTCATCTTAAATGGAAAATGTTATTTTTTGTAAAGTTTTGGTTTAGTTACTACTATAATTATTGTATCAGTAATTGACATTTAGTTTATATACTCAATTACTGAATTAGCTGACAATAAAAGATTAAGGTTCAAGATTAATCACTTTTATAATACCAAAACGTTGCACTGTTGCCTCCATAACATTACATAATCTCATGCCATGCTATGCAGACACTTTGTCTTCACTGATGAATGTTCACTCACCTCAGAATGCAAAGGGGTTGATGTGGCTCTAACATACTGATTAGTTTAACTAATAATGATTTAAGGAAACTGTGCAGAGCATTGGACTAAAACAGTCACAGTGATGTCAATTGTTGGCTGCTACTAATGTGTGCAAAACTTCATAGATGATGTTGAAATACAATTTAGCAATTGTTTTGTTTCCATTAAACAAATTCATATGGTATGAATAATGGTGGCATTTACATCTGACTCACTTAGAATCAGATGTAAATACGTTTGTTCATGTCATAAGTCATCCTCCAGCCACTTCCTGTGCGGATGCAGTACCAAAATGAAAATTTGAATCCCTTCATCCCAAGGTGATTGGAATATATAAAATGATGGAACAATTTTTATGACATGCTTATGACTCTACTTTAGCATTTCACAGAATGCTCCATCCAGTATGATGGCAGCTAAAAACCAGCTTACAGAACAGCAACACGATGTAGCTACAGCTTCTACTTCACTTTGTCCTGCTGGTGATGCTAAAGGTGGACTAGTTACCTGCAGCACTGATCCCATTATGGAGGCAACGTAGGCCATAGCCAGACACACCAGTCCATAGGCTAAAGCTGAGGGGAACAGGACAAACACAGGCAGGAGGGTTGTTTCTGTTTTACAACTGCACCAATCAGAAACTCGCAAATCAAAGAAATGGCCTGCATAACTCAGTCAATTCATATGAATACATCAAAAGCAACTCATCTTACCAAGTCCTTTGGACAGAAGAGTGGCCCTTGCTTCAGTCATATTTGGAAAATGAGGCTTTATCAAGTCCTCCATAGTTACTGTTGCCAAGGAGTTGAAAGCTGAGGAGATGGTGCTGGAGGGAGTAAAAAAAACAAAAAAAAAAAAAACAAACACACTGAATGATGCAATGATTGAAAACAGAAAAGTACAGTTAGCAGGACTGACTGAGGACAAACTAAGAGCAGATGCATCTATTCATGTTCAGCCAGGGTTGGTGTGATTTACCTGAGCGCTCCGCTGAAGAGACAGGCCACAAAAAGGCCGGGGAGGCCGGGTAGATCCTTGAACACATCCATAACAAAGTACAGCACCATCTGCACAGAGGACCTCAGAATCAGCAGGAGCTTAACCCACAAGATCCATCATGAAGCTCCCGGGCCTCACCTGGTCGTTGGTCGTCACGTAGCCCTTGTCCAGAGGGCTTTCCTCTCCATAGAGAGCAAACATGACCAGACCCATCAGGCAGCCCAAACAGAGGACAATCTGCTGGCAAGGGAAAACCACATAGCAGGACCTGTCCGGGCACAAAGGTTTTCACTCTTCACTACTATTCACTGAACTATTGTGATCCCAATGAGAAGTCATTTATGCTCACATGACAGCCTCCTTCTCCGTACGGGAGCTGAGGTACCTCTGGACCTGGGCCTGGTTGACGCCGTACAGGGCCAGCATGAGGAACACTCCCCCGACTCCCAACGTCCAGAAGGTGTGGCGCTCCAGAGGGTCGGGGTTCAGGCTGCAGACACAACCAGGTCTGTCACAAGACAGATTTTGCTGGACAATGAATTATCCAACTAAATGAGCATATTGTTGTTTTGAAACCATTTAATGAGAATAGCATAATAATGCAAGATTTCCTTGTAAGAATAAAACTTTTATTTTTACAGAACACTCCACACTGGAACTGGAAGAAGTTAATATTCAAAATGAAACAACCAAAAATGTAACTAAAACAAATTATGAAGCCTTTAAAAAAGATTGCCTTTAAAAAAAAGGCAATCTTATCAATAGAATGATCAACAGAATGGATCAATCAATAGAATGGAAATCATCGAGCTCAATTTAATGTCATCATGTGATTAACTGATTAATTTCATTCTCCCATTAATGTTAATGGCGCCGACCCAAACTGCTGTATTGTTCCTCCAGGTCGGCCCGGTCGGTACTCACTCCAGTCCAGCAATGCGGCTGCCGTTCATTGCTTTCCTCCACACCTCGACTATCCCTCCAGCCTGATTGGCTCCCACCACGATGACAGCCAGCTGGCCCGCAAACATCACCACGGTCTGGAACACGTCAGTCCAGATCACTGCCTTCAGCCCCCCCTAGGGGACAGGAGGACGCCACCAGGTTCGCTTATTTTTATTTAAAACTCAACCACCATTTTCTATTATAAATGAACATTTAGCAAATTAATAAAGCTGCATTCATTTATTAAAAATGATGACACAAGTGGGGGGGAGGGGGGACAAACAAACAAAAAAACTTACCAGAGCAGTATACAGAGTAGACACTAACCCCATGGCCAACACTGCTCCCCACAGGTCAAAACCTGTCACTGCAAGTCATAAGAGTTAACACACACACACACACACACACACACAATAACTCAGAAATATGAACTTAGTCAGCTGGTAGTGCAATGTGCTAAAACCTGACTGAAGGTAATGTCTAATGTATTCACCTGCATTAAGTGCCAGAGCTGGAGCATAAAGAACAACCCCCATGTAAATGACCTGCAGAGAGAAAGAACTGAGCGATTCAAATCCACACGCACAGAAAGAGTTCAAAGTTCATGGAACTTTCCTAAATACCCCTGGTGGATTGGTGAGTTCTGAGAATCTGTTAACATGTCCCAGGCTGTTACTGCACTGGATTGTGAAAGTATTCAATGCAGTTCTACAGGTTGTGTCACGTAAAAATGTAAAACTTCAACCTAAGGTATTTTTAGATTACTCTAACAAGGAGAACTATTGTGAAGTGGAAAAAAAAAGTTTTTTATTTATTAACCAAAAATCTAAAAACTCTATAAGAAGTCCTGAAAGTGTTTTAAGGTACATCTGTACATGTGTAAAATCTGAGATCTGTCAGAAGTTCTAAGAGAGAATAAACCACTGTTGACACATTTTAACATTAGTAACAAGGGAGTAGGTCTATGTGCTTTGGGATGAACAACACACTCATGTGGGGAGATGGTAATGGTGGTACAAAATCATGAAGCGAGTAACATTTGCTGGAACAAGGTTTCAATCAGACAAACAGGTGAATTAATTTTTTTTGCTACAAAAACATTGAAATATGAAGCAGATCAAGGTACCATCTGAAAGATGAAGGTTGCAGTCCCACATATGCGAACCATCTTGTTAAAACGCAGTTCCAGATACTGTTGGGGAGAACGTAAAAGAACAAACAACTAAATGAAAAAAATCCCTAACATCATCTCAGAGACTGTCTGTGTCAGTCAATGGAGTGGATCAGAACTGCCACAAGAAGTTCTGATCGAAGATACAAATGGTTTCTGTTGAAAGGACATTATTGCAGTCATTCCCCAGTAAATGACTGATCACAGAGGAAGATAAATGTCCTTCATAAAACACTGAAGATGGGAACATGTGTTCGTTCCACTAGGTTAGGAGAGATAAGATGTTCAACTCTGAGATCATACTTGAGAAAGATAAAAGGTGGAACAGGTGTGAGCAAAGTGATCTGACAGAGTGTGAAGATGTTTAAAATTCATAAAGAAACAAGCCATGAAACTATGAAAGGGTGCAGCAAACTAATCTAAAATTGCATGCATAATAAAGGCTCAACACAAAGACATGAGATTCTAACATGGGGTTTTTTAATGACAAAGGAGCAGAAATATGGAGGAAGATGTGCATACACCACAGCACCCCTCCGAGAGTACCAACACCCTTAGAAAGGCTTTAAATAAGCTCATGTTTTATTGTTGGAGCATAATCTCACAGGTTATGTTCCTGCAATAAATACATTTATCCAAAAATATTTCTGCATTTTCTGAACAGGTTAACTGTAGGGGGCGTTGTACATGCAGGTACCTCATAGGCACTGGACAGCTGAAGCCTGTAGAAAATTGGGATGAAGACATGGGCTGGGATGAGCAGGCCCAAGAAGTAGGAGCAGCCCAGGAACCAGTACTGTGTCCCAAATGTGTACACCTCAGACGGAGCGCCCAGGATGGCCACGGCCGACTGGAAGGTGGCCAGCAGGGACAGGGACACGGGCAGGCAGCTCATGGAACGGTCGGCCATCAGAAACTCCTGAGACAAACAGGAAGTTTGCGTCAGATGTTAAAACATAGGGAAGCCTGACAGAAATGGAGGTCGAAGTTCACCTGGGTGGTGCGCTGGCGGCCCCCAGAGAAGGCGTAGAAGAGGCCGATGCCGGCAGAGGCCACCAGCAGCAGGACGAAGATGACATAGTCCACCGTGGTGAAGTGCATCTGGAACATCTCCCCCATGGTGGTGCTGGATTCAGGGGGCTAGGAACCTCAGGTGCTAGTTATGATGATGAGGAAAGCCGTCTACTCATGGTGACCTTCACTGTGGAACAAAGAAACACCAGACGTTACGGCAATGAATCTGAGGGCATCACAGGACTGTCCTTAAGGTTTACCAGAGATGGAAAACAATATAGAATGACGCATGAGCTGGTTTCCATTCAGCTTGCTATTTATGGTGCATTCTCACCAGCTTGGTTCTCTTTAATGGACCTTACCAAGCTCCGCCCAGAAACGCCCTCGAAAGTCCCACGTGGCTTCATGTCTCACAAACAAAGCCTCACGGAACTTGGCATCCATGTATAAACATGGCGTCTTTCATTTCGACTGACTCTCTGCAGAGTATATCTGAGTCGATTAGTGTAGAATTCCTGCCAGATTTTCACAAATCAGCAGCCACAACAATGGAACCAAGTTCATGTCATCTTTTTTGGACGACATCAAGGTGTTTGAGCCACATGATGTCTCCAACATTGGGAGAATCACAGCAAAATGCTACCAGTCAATGAGGAAAACAGCAGATCCTCACACCCTCAGCATAAATATAACTGGACAAGATCACTGATGCCTATTCTTGCAAGGCTGGGTAAGTCGGGCATTCATGGTTTTGAGAGTTACTTTTGAAATCAGTAATTTCTGTTGTTCGTAAATGTTTCAGTGTGCCTAGGTCTTATTCACTGTACTCAGTGCTAGTGTGGCTAACACGATTAGCGTGGCTAACACGATTACAGTTAGTAAAAAGCCTTTTCAGGTCAAATAAAATCTTTAATGCATGTCAGATACGGTACACATTGCATATTGATCTGTTCAGTTAACGTAAGACTGTAACAGACAGGCTTCAAGGTGTAGAAGTTGTATCGGTACTGCCATTGTGCTGTACTTAGCTAAAAGGTTTTCATAATGGATGTGTTTATTGACTTTTTTTCCCCATTCACTAAACACAGATAAAGCAAAGCAACAAGACTTACACCAGCAGACACTCCTTTGTTCTTATTGATCCTACGATGGTTGAGCTGCAAATACAGTCGTGCACAAGCTTTGATCCAAGCAAGGCTTCCATTTCAGATTTTGGAACTCTGTAAATTTTAGTTCCACAAATACGATCAGGATACCCGACATCGACTGTACAGATTCCCCACTGACAGTGGAGAACCATTCTTTTTTGAGTCCTGACGCAAAAACTTTCTGCCGATCTGCTAGTCCACAATGTACATTAGCATGTGTTTACTACTGTAGCTTGTGTTTGTGAGACGGTCACGCACATGGTAGCTGGCTGTGATGTGAAATGGGCATTAGCCAATGAAACACAGCCCCTGTGGTAAGGTCCACTGAACTCTGGTTTGTTTGCCTAGAAAGTCTCTGTTTCATTTTGGGAGTTGTGAATGAATAATCAAACTCTGAGGCACACACACAAAAAAAGATCAAACTCTCGTCTAACTACAAACCTAGGCGTGTTTGGTTTAAGTGAACTCTGATATGCTTCGAATGCATATGTGAAGGCCAAGCAGACCAGATACTGCTAAAAAAGCAGGAAGTGGGCTACTGAAAATGAAAATGTAACAAATGTTGCCTTTTTGTCCCCAACTGAACCAAAACTATCAAATTAGCAGGAGTGAAAACACCATTAAGGTCCTACAAGGAGTTTAGTGACGGACATATTTTGCAATAGTCTTTTCTGGAACACTGGGTCAATCTTTAGCAGTCAGGAAGAGCAGTTAAACTTTGAACTATGGCTTGACATTTCTATAATTCTCACAATCTTCTAAAACAGCAGGAGGGAGAGAACAAAAAAAAACACTTAAGAACACCTGGTAGAAATCTCTGTAGTTTCTATGTGTTGGCACTCCTGCTTTCTTTACACCTTTCAGTGACATGATCCATCTAGAGGTACATTTTCACAGAATATAACAATGCTGATTATGAGATCAAACTCTGGACAAAAAGGGCTGCTGTCTCTCAGTGGAGCCCAATATTTACTAGAAAAACTACAGAATGAATGCATTTACCATAAACTCAGCCTCAGGCAGACTGGAACATGTGGGCGACATAGACCTTGTCTGATAAGGGGTGTGTTTCCTTCTACTTTCTCTCCATTTTGATGTCAGCAAAACTACTAAGCACTACGTGGTTGTCATATAAAACATGCAAGTCAATGTTTTCACAGGCCATTCAATATGGATGATAGCCTTTAGATATCACCTTCTTGTTTCTTTTGGGGAGCAGCGGTTGCAACAAAACCAAACAGAATCCAGCTATATGTTTAAGAGTCATAACTCTGTTCTTTCACAGAACTCACGTCAGGTGATTTTCTTTGGTCAACAACCAAGATAGATCGTTTTTCACTCCATGCTGAGACTGGATCAAAGAGATCTTCCCTTCACAGCTTGTTCTCAACAGGTCTTACTGGATACTCCAGATCAGGAACCAGTAGAACAACAGAGTAGTGGGAGAGGGGCCACAGCTGATAGTGGTGAGAAGACTCACCTACTACTTCCTTCATTCATTCTTTCAGGTAAAGCAAAGCAGGTCTTCACCTTAACAAGCAAGGACTTCATAATTCATATTATTTGTCGTTTGTTTTGTTTGCTTAATTTGGATATTTAAAATGTCTTCCTGTTCCAGTGTTACTTGTTCATTAGAATTTAAAGTTTACTAATGGTTAAAAGGAAAAGTGTTATTGGGTCAGGTAGCACAGAATACCTGGCACAGGAACTGTGTGTTACACTGTCCTTTTGGCCTGTGTCAGGGTCTGGTGTGAGCATGTCTTGCCGACAGACTTCGTCCAACTCGCTAAATATTACAGCAACATGTACAGTGAAATGCAAAGTCATAGCAATTTGAATATATTAGACATACTGATGATACCAGCGACAGACTGGCGACCTGTCCAGGGTGTACCCCGCCTTGCGCCTGAAGCATTTGCTGGAGATGGGCACCAGCCACCCTCCTGACCCCACTAGGGATAAGGCAGTATAGAAAATAGATGAATGGATGAGTGGATACTGCTATTGCAATAATCATACAATTGTGATTGTGTAGGCTTATAGGGAATATTAATCCAATCCAGATCAAAGTGTTGAGATAAAATGGTGAGACTTCATTCTGAATTCCATAGATTGGAAAATAATTCGTGGAAATCCATGCAAGAATGTGCTCCACTCCCACATAAGGTCCCTGTTCCCACGAACAAACCAACAGCCTTTAAAGTGATACTCAAAGGTTTTTCACACACTGGTCACCGCATTGAGCAGTAGTCCATTACTGTTTGTTCTTGCAGATTTGAGATTCTGACATTATTTCTGTTTTTTCCACTTCTGTTAGAAAACCATTTCTGCAGAAACAAAAAAAAAACAATTATGAAGGCAAGTCTAAGATTAAATCCTCATGCAGGCCCATCAAACGCCATTACTGCAGTCTGCCGACAGGCCTGACTTAATAATATTCTCTCCTAGCTTGATCAAGCATGACTGCAGTAAATCCGACACTTATTTTGGTTAATTATCTCTGATTTACTTGACTGCAAGTATGTTCCTCATCCCTACCTGTTAGAACATAGAATTTTTCTTCTTCTCTGAAGTTCTCTTCAAAGGATCAATCTGACCCAGTAGTAGAGGCAATAACAAATCTGAAATGAAAGTCTTTGATACGCTACTCATTTGTCAGGTTTCTCACAAAGAACAAAGTGGCCAAATTTAGTCAATGGTCAAAAAAGAAAAATATTTCATGCCAAATAAATTACTTGTCAAATAATGAATTAGGCAATTTTTTGAAGAAGTCCGTGCTTTCTGATTTGCTAGCCCCACCGCCAGGCTAAGCGTTGCGCGGTTTCAGCTGTTTGGTATTCCCCTCAGTAATTTCCCGTGGACTCTGCACCTGCTTTCCGAGGGGAATCCAAACAGCTGAAACGCTAAACCTGGCGGAAGGGCTAGCAAAGCATGGCGGGCCGCCATGCTTATAATACACTGGGGGGAACCCTGGTTGAAATGTTTATCAATTTAGTAAATCAATTATTAAAATGTACAAGCTGAAAAAACAAGTCATTTGCTGAAATAACAGCACTACTCTGCAGCAATTAAGCCAAATCTGTACTAATTTACATCACATTTTACATTTGAGATAAAAACCCATGAATGCAATTATTCCTAATATTTAAGGCCATTTGTTTAAAAAGCAATTTCAGTCCAGGATTTCCCCTAGAAAACCTGCTAAGCCCGGTGGTCAGGGTGTCAAGGTAGTCCAGCGGCAGTGCGTGTTTTTGTATTAAAAGATGTTAACTTGACAGGAAATGTAAAAGTATTGCTATGTAATTATATGTTACGAGAAAACATCTCCAGTGAAATGCTATTTCAATCCACAACTAGTCTAAAAACAACAAATTTGCACTTCTTTTTAATCCAAATTAAGGCCCCGTTTACACGACAACGATTTCGGGGGAATACGGAAGAGTTTTGTTGCGTTTGTAGTGTACATTTACACAAAACCACCAAATATTTTCTCTGACAACGGCACAGATTGAAAACGGTGTCCAGAGTGCGATGTTTCTGAAACGTACCGTTTTCCGTTGTCATGTAAACCAAGAAAACGTATCTTTTCTTCCAGAGAATCCCCAGCTTATACATAGTATGTTTTGTTACCATAGCAACAATCTGATGCTGTGAGTTTCATCATTGAATTTACAAATCCAATTCAGTAGACTGCAATTACAACTTATTGCTTTTTAGGCTGGCCAATTAAGCTACTCCCTTCTCCCACATTTCACTAAATCTAACACAGAAGCTGTTAGAGGTGCTGATATTTTTAACAACAAAAGGGGCCCCTAAGTCAAATTCTGCTCAAGGCCTCATACAGCCTTGGACTGACTCTAATCTGCTGCACTATGCAGAGATGTGCAACAAATGGGAGATTTAATTCAGTGCTGCTAATGTGTATTCAGTAGCTTTTTCATTTTGTGTTGGTCGAGTTTTTAATAAGAGTCACAGAGACTATTTTGGTTGGTCGAGTTTATGAGACGAGTTTCTCAGATCTCCATGCGGCCATGCGCATCAACTCTAAGTAGACAACGCATTTGATATGGTTTGATGCATCGTGTAACCAGAAAAATAATAAAATTATATAAAATCAACGTGATGCATGACTCCAAGGAGAGCGCAAAAGCTCCTCACTGGGCTGAACCTGCATGATGAGGTTAGCGCTGCTCGTTATCCACAAACTCTCCGGCCAACTGGGACCATAGACATAAACTTTACAGGGAAGACAGACACAGAGCCACACGCTGGGCAGCGTGTTGAGATGTAAACGCCACATATAATTGTTCATTCTCAAAAATTAATCATTCTCACCACGACCTCTGAATTCACTACAAGTTATTCCTGCGGTTCACATGGAGCTGCGCAACCAGAGCTAATGCAGCAAGTTTTAAACTCTTACTCAGAGTTCTTCAAAGGACCATAATTCCTCACAGTAGGTTGATGTAAATATCCATACAGGTCAGCCTGTGTCCAGTTTGAGTGAAAGGAGGTGCGCACGATCCTGCTGAGGTAAAGCAGCGGCTGCGCGAGGCAAAGCGCAGAGGTGTCGACTGTGTGATTGATCCGCGAACTGTCAGGTTTAAATGCATAAACTATAAACCCATCTATTATAAACCTATCCATTAGGAATAAATATGCTCTGCTAGTGAAAGAGATAAAGAGACACTTGCAGCCTGGCTTAAAAAAAAAGATTTTTTAAAATTATTATCTTATTTTCCTAGAAACGTAAACAAGCAACCCTTAGCTTGGCGGCGGGGCTAGTAAAGCATGGTGGGCCGCCAGGCTTATAATACACTGGGGGAAACCCTGCAGTCCACACAAACATTCTGATGTATTGAACTTTTAGTTGGCATGAATTGTACCAAATAATCCAGCATAATTTTTTTTTTAAGTCTGGAGAAAATAATTCACAGCAGACTGAACTGTGGTTAGATTTTCAACAAACACATCCTGGTCTTACTAACAATTTTCTGCTCCTGAAAACGTTTCTTTCAATGAATCAAGCAGCGCAGCAGACTTGGGTGTCACAGTAATGACCTGGACAGCTGGATCTCAGAGAGCTGCTGTGCTGACCTTTCCAAGAGTTCAGATTTATTACACTGCCTCTACTGTCTGATGGAGCAAGTTGACAATGAAATGCAGTACATCTGTGTGTGTGTTTAACACTAAAGTAACCGCACTACTTCTAATAGAGCGTTGTTAATGCTTTGCATAGTACATAGATATGTTGCTCACAGCACACCATTACCTTCTGCACTAGTTAGCTGAAGCCCACTCAGCCACAGAGCTGCTTCATTACTACACATATACTAAAGCAGGGGTGTCCAAAGTGGGTCCTGGAGGGCCGGCATCCTGCATGTTTTTGTTCTCTCCCTGGAGGTAGAAACAACCTTTTCAGCATGTTTATGTTCCTCTTAGGCCTTCTAACGAGCCATTATTTGATCCAAGTGCGTTAAACCAGAGAGAGAACTAAAACATGCAGGAAGCCGGCCCTCCAGGACCCACTTTGGACACCCCTGTACTAAAGGAACATCGTTCAACAAGGAGGTGCGTCAGCTCACCATTAAGGTAGTTGATGCACAGTAGAGACCCAGATTCAATACTGTATACATAAATGTTCATTTATTTCAATTTAATTACAAACATGAAATTCTGAGTTCTCACAGTGATAGAATTTTCATTTTTTGAACCAAATATAAATTCTTATGATAGTAGAATTTCTTTTTACTGAAAAAAAAAAAAAGGCATGAAAATGCCACTATAGTAAAACAACAACGTTCTTAGCTGTGGCAATCAGTATCGTTTCCCGGCAACAGGGAAATAAGTGTATGTGAACCGAGTTGCTCTGTGCTGGTAGAAGCTTCCCTGTAATGTGGGACTTGCCGTTAGCCTGGAGGAGTGGGAAGGTGTGCAGCTAGACGCAGAGTGCTGAATGAGGTCAGGGCTTTGTTCAGGGCTTTTAAGTGAGTTCAAGGCAAACCACACAGATCCACTCAACACAGAGCACAGAGCAAAGAATTCGTGTAATGCATTGTGCGTGGGCGCACTCAAAAACTGTAAAAATAGTAGCTCAGTGGATTGTCAGAATTGTTTTAGTTCAACAAAACTCCAGGCAAATCCAGGAAACCTCAGAAACAAAACTAAAACCTAGCAGAATAGGGAAAAAAACTAAACGTTAAGCATAACAATCAACTGTTTACGGCACAGTATATTACTTATAGTGGATCTGGTGTGTTCATTCGTCTTTGTGCTGTAATGGAAGTCAGGAATACTGGTTAACCTCGGCTGAATTAGGTCAGTCACTTGAAAAGATGGTGAATGCAGCCTCTTATTTTATGTTACTCATTTTTTGTCATCGTCTTTATGTAGAAATTAGTTTTCACTTTGAGATTAAACATCAAAAATGTTGATCATGACTGATTAGTGGAAGTAATAATGGTAAAACATCTCAGGGGTGGTTTTCTAAATATAAGCTTCCAATGATTAATCATTACTGATTAATAAGGCAGAGCTGCCACCACATTGTACATGTAGCTTTCTCTGCTGACAATCTGAAAGTTATACATTTTAACTAATTTCTCAAAAACTCCAACGTCAGGTGATTTTCTGCCCAGTCCTTGTATAATCCAACAGAGCTCACTATTACAAAGTTTCTAACCCCCCCCCCCTCCCCCCCAAAAAACAGGAAACTTGACTTTTAAAGAACCAATCTTTCAGATACTGCGTCTACTGTAAATAGTTTATGCTACGTACGGCTTATTTAATCGGCTACTTCTTTAAGGTCAGACAGATAGTCTGGAGATAGCCGTTTGAGAATCACATGTAAGTGGCAATTTTATTTCTATTGATTTTATTATTCTCCCCATTTGTGAAAACAAAGACACGATCAACACTTTTCAGCCACAATTCAACAACCCCTAAAACAATCCAGAAGAGAAAATTGGTAGAGCAAAAGAACAATTGTTTTGTCTCCATCTTACGTTCTCCTTCTAACCTCTACATCATTTTCTAGAGAAAAAGCAAAGGCAACATTAGCAATGTTTAATCTAAAAAGTTAAAGGGAGTTTTATAGTTAAATAAGGAGTTTTTCAATAAATAAAATAAGGCAACATTTTCACTCTTCAGGTAGTTCCTCATTCACTTCAGAAACATTTGGATACACATTTCTGGCATATGTCTCAGGAGGCAATTTTATTCAAATCTGTTATTTTTAATATACATTAAAATTAAAAAGACTAGCTAAAAAAAATAAAAACCTAACCTAAAGGTTCATTAAAAAAATTGAAATCTGTTCTCATTCTGTCATGTTGAGGATGAACAGGTCCCTATATTCAGGTTGATTCATTCATAATTCAGTATCTACTTAACTGTCAAAACAGGTAAAATCAAGACTGGAGGGAAAATCTGTGCAAACCAAACCTTTGATAAACCTCTCATTCACAAGAATGACAAATTAAAAAGTAATTTAACTGATTCTACAGTGAAATATTACATGACGCTAGTGATAAACTTAACAGAACTCCGGATCAAACTTAAAGTTGTACAATTGCGATCTAAAATATAATGCTTTGAAATTGGGCCTCTGCCTCTTGAAAAACTCCTGCTCTGTCTCAAACTCCACCTTCAGGACATCACCACATGGCTCCTCCATTAATTCTTTCACAATATTTTAAACAGTGTTGCTCTTAGAAGTAGCTCGTATAATGAGCTCAACTGATTCACAGTTCTACCAGGCGTTTGCCAATTGCTGTTGGCTAGTCTGGAGGAGCCAAGTGGGGGAGGAACTTTGACTCAAAGATGGTCCACATGCATTTTGTATGATTATTTCATACATTATAAAATTATGGAAAGCTCAAAGGCATTTCCACAGAATACCACCAGCCCTTTAAGAGTGGACAATGATTGTTTACACACGTGCAGCTGGTTGGCAGTCACCTCTGGAATCTGTGCCACCAACTGATCCGGCTAGTTGTAGTTGGTCAACCCTAAAGGCCCAGTAATGTGATTAATCATTAAACAGCCAACTGCTGCCAGGCTTGTGTGGCAAAGTTCTAACAGCAGACTGTGAGCCATGATGCTGCAAATTTAGAACCAATCAAAAAAAATCTATAAAGATAAAGAGCCCAGCGGCAAATAAAACATTGAGCTGGTTCTTCTGATTTATATGAAATTATTGCCTTAAGAGTTTTGTGAGCTGTAAAGCGAGGTCTCTTCGTCATGTTCTGATAAAGTGAAGCAAAACATGACCCTGAACATTGCCATAGTCTTTATGATAATTGGTAACATAATAGCAGATGATAGGATAGAGGAATGGAACTTTGTGTCTAATGATTAGTAGGACATGGCTCATCTGAGGTCAGCCTGGCCTTGCTACAAGATTACCTGAGGAGCAATATCCTACACACATTTCTGGAAACCCAAATACAACCATTTGCTTTGTTTTAATATGCAGGACACATTTCAGATGACTCATCACCGGTTTTCCCCTCGCATTAGAAATTTCTCTGCAGTTCAACTGAACTGGTTAATAGGATCCCTTTTTAACATGAATTGACTGAATCTCCCTGGTTGAAGTTATTTCCAAAGGTCTCATTTAAGGCCTGTACTTTGACTAGACAGTCTTGTTAATTTAGAAATTTAACATATGAGCATTATGGCAAAAGTTGTAATGATCCGCTTGTGAAAGCAAATCTGGTGGTTGGGCCTCACCTTGACACTTTCAATTTCAAGTGCGACACGGCTGGATAGGACATGGAAAATAAAAAATAAAAATAAGCTTCATTCATACAGCAGGTGAATGAGACCCAAAGCAGATATTTTTGGGGTCATATGAGACCCGTATCCCGCGATCCAAATCCAATCTTTTCACTCCCCCTGGTGTTTCCTTGCTTCAGCCCAGTTGATTTTAATTGACAGGTGTTAGCAATCAGCTGAATCAGGTTTAGTAAAGGAGGGAAACATCCAAAACCTGCAGGGCAGTGAGCATCAGGACCAGTGTTGGGGAAACAATGCTCTAAAGTGCTTTGGTTTAGAGAAAAGCTCAAGGTGTCCAGGCAAGACAAACCCCAATCATCACTTTCCACCACTGTGCTCAACAGCTGGTCTAGCTAAGCGGCTGTGTTTGGGTTTGTCCATTACAACCAAATATCTTTACTTTGGTATTATTTGTCCAATGGACATCATTTCAAAATGTATACAATTCATTTATATGCAAGTGTGGAAACAAGCTGTACTTGTTCAGTGTTGCTTTGAATATCCTTTACTGCAGTGGTGCCCAAAGTCGGTCCTCAAGGGCCGGCATCCTGCATGTTTTAGATCTCTCCCCGCTGGTAACCTTTTCAGCATGTCAGTGTTGTTCTTAGACCTAATGAGCCATTATTTGAGCCAAGTGCGTTAAACCAGGGAGAGAACTAAAACATGCAAGATGCCGGCCCTTGAGCACCGATTTTGGGCACCACTGCTTTACTGTTACATTTAAGTGAGGCCTTTATGCAAGTATGAGATGGACCTCTGGGATTTTTTGCAGGTTTTACAGGTGAGGCCTGGCCTGATCTGGTCTGGTCTGGGGGTGAACTGGCAGACCAGTTCACTTGCCCCTGGGAAAGTTAGCAACTGTGTTAAATATTTACCATATGTGATGCATTTCTCTTTACTAGCAACACCTGGCCATTACTTTTCTACTTAAATATTATGGAAGCAAGAATACAGTTAAAAATCATTAATATTGTCCATACGTGTCTAAAGCCAAAACGATGCTTAATGCAGCACTTAGTCTGACTGGTCAGTCTGACCAAAGGTAAGATTTAATTTGCAAGACAATATACAACACTAAAAAAGAAAAAGAAAGCTTGTGCACTAAATAACTCAGCCAATCAGAAGCCGATCAAGCAATCAACTCAAAAAGCAAACATTTGTGTGGAGCACTACCGGTCAAAATCCAATGAGGAACAATAAAAATAAAAAACAAAACCCCAACAAGACAAAAAACATAGACGCCACCACTAGAAATACAAGTGTTGAAAACTTAAATCAGGTTTCTGACTACAGCTATGTAAATACTATGCCGGCCAATAACATGATTCTGTTTCGTATAGTAGAGGCTTTAAGTATTAAACTGTGAATTCTGACATGTCAGTTCCAGACCGCATAATTAGACCCCACGCGCTCCGCAATTCATTTTAGCCACGTCGGCTTCCGTTCGTAATAAAAACCCAGCTCTGTGGGGGGAGTTGGGCTTTTCGCTCATCAGTAACTGTTAAACAGAGTCAGACTCCAGGTAAATAACACCTAGAAAAGCATCTGTTCGATATGAACCACATGGTGTTGCTCAGGAACTATGCTGCCTCGTGCGCCAGTGTGATTTTAATCAACCAAACCGGCTACATTCAAGTCACCGGTTAAGATACAATGCATACAATTTAACTTCGTCTTAATATTAAAGTACGTTCAGTAAGCAATGGTTATTGGTAGTCTTACCTCTGCCCTCTCGTCAACGCCTCTCCGGTCCATCTGCTGCATGTTTCCTCCATGCCGCCCTTTATCCTTGACACTTGCTGCTTTCAGGTACGCCTCGAAAACTACAGCTTACAACTCAGAGAAATAACTTTATTTTGCGTTTGGTTATGCGAGTTATGCTCGGTTTTGATTGTTGGGGTCGTTTTTGTTTAGAAAAATGAAGCAACACGCTTGGTAAGAAAGCCTACGTCTATTATGCAATTACTATTGCAAAAAGGTGATTTTACTTCGGGAATGTATGTCTTACATCATGTGTGATGGTTTTCCGAAAGCAGTTAAGAAGGTTTCAAACACCTTTATGATTCCAGCCATCATTGTTCGGCTTTGGTAATCAGAATATTTAATCCCAGTCTTTACGACATACATGAAGGCAACACAACACGTGCTCTCACGGCCTCAAACTCTCAAATTAATACATTGATTTTTTTTTTTGTCAACTTGGAGCAGTGCAAGCCGCGTGACAGTCGGAATGACGCCAAAACAGAGCAGGTCTTAGTATCTAAATGATGCCGGTTTGCAGAGGTGAGGAGAGATGTCGTCACCATGGTGACTAATTACCCCAGCTGTGGCGGTACATTTAGTGCCAGCTGCTGCGCCATAATATAAACATCCTACCTGCTCATTTTTTACGTCTCAAGCACGAGGGAATGCATTTTGTCTGGGTTTCCGCCGCCTAGTCCAGCTGGCGGAGAAAGCGAGGAAACACAGCAGGGACCTCCGTCTCTGTCCCCGACGATTCCCACTGCGCATCATGGACGCGCAGCCGCATCCCTGTCCTCTTCCTCCGGCTGGTGACTCACGTCTCAAATGTATCCTGACACCAGCGTAGCGCCAGGCTGATGACGAGGAGGTCAAAACGTACAATATATGCGCAGGTTGTGACTCGTATATAGAACAGCTTTAAGATCCTATGATTCTATTAAAATTACTCTTTTTTTTAATTCCAAAGGAAAATTAAATGTGGTAGCTCAAATTAATTCAAAATTACACAAAGAGTTATTGTAGATGGTGGATTTTTGAAGGAAAGATCTCCTGTAGCGGTCTATTATGGCAAAATTTTTTAAAAGCATCTTTGTAAATGTCCAAATTCCATACATATCATCACAGGGGCGTATATACACACAAAATATGTTTTAGTTTATAACAGCACATCACACTTAGGGGAAAAAGAAACATAATAAAAGTGACAACATGAACAGTCAATAAATACATTATTTGATCTTCAGTTGAAATAAAAACTGAATATTGTCACTAGATGAAATGCTGGCTGAATCATCCCTGTTTCCCGTTTCATCCCAGCAGGTGTGGATTTGCATGATCTCGATGCATCGTTGCTTTTCAAACTTTAAGTTCTTCTGCTGCATTAAGTCCAAAGTGTCTTTGAGCTCCGACACCGAAACCTGCATCAGGATGATGTTTCCAGTAGCTCTGATGATTGTGTTTGGTTTTCTCACTTAGGGTCAGACTGACTTTTAAATTTAGCTATCAAGTTTTGCTTGAACTCGTACCTATTGTCGTTTTCCTTTAACGTTGCTCATTTCTCTTTTCAGCATCATCTGCCAATAATTTTCTGACTCAGTCTGAACGAAACAAGAATAAAGAGTAAGATTTGATGTCAACAGCAGCACATGCTGAGGTTATCAGTCAATACCAGGCCAGCAACAGTTAGGCTAGTGTAACTGACCCACTGCTCACTTCAATGTTTTCTTTAATTAAATTTTTTCCTCACCTGTGAAATCTGAAGCCCTTGTTACCATCATCTATGGTTGAATTAACTGCTAAACATCGCGTCTGTTGTTCTGATTCTTTGCGTGAATGTAGTATTTTCCTGACCACCGATATTTCTGACTCACTGGACAGCAATGGCGCATGTGTGACTTACGATAAATCACGTGTCCAGTAACAATTATTCATGTTCAAACAATTATGTCCAGTAACATAAACATCCATCAATGCTGCCTCGCGCTCTGTCCTTCTCTCGCACTTCCCGCCACTTAGCAGTCGGTGTCAGGTTACATACATTCAATGTTGTCGGAAAAAGAGTTTCATGCGCTTAATGTCGGATTTGCCATAACTATTAATTGAATTCATTGTCGCTGGCTGGGGTGGCAAGACTCTCCGCCCCTGTATCCTCGTATGTTATGGCATTTAGTTCTTAATTTACTGTCAGTTTTAAGCCATTAATGCAGTTCACAATTATGAATGAAATTCAAAGTTAGTATTTGTACAGAAGGCAGGCTTTAAACCACAGAACTGGTAAAAGCTACAGATTATTGGAGTACAAACAATAA